>LBNU01022384.1:38198-53759 GCA_014162995.1 Artemisia annua
TTTTTTTTTTTTTTTATTTTTATTTTTATTTTTTTTTTAAAATTTATTTCAAACTTTTGGTATTGTGTCTTTATTTTTTACCATATAAACCAAATTTATAGAAAGAAAAAAAATAGCCGTTGGTCCCCCTCAACGTTCCAATCCCAATCCCAACGTCTCTTTCTTTCCTCAACGTTCGAATTTTTCCTTCCTCCCCGAGCGTGAAGCTTCCCCGAACGGGCTCACCCCGCAGCCTCCCCGCAGCCACGGCGGCGGTGCTACCGTGCGGTAGGCACCCCGCACCGTGCCTCCACACACCCATTGCCAACCCCCTTATGCAACTTTTTACAAATCTACTGATTAACAAAAGTATGAAAAGGTGATTGTGAGGTTGAATAAGTCGTATATCATTTCATCAAAAAGGCCAAAACATCGCTGATGATGACATGACATCAGATGCCTATCGGCCTATGTACCCTAACTATTCACCAAGACAAAAATATTCAAACGTATATGGATGAAAACTTTTAATGTACGTACCTCCATTTTTGGTGATGATGATCGGGATGAAATATGGATGCAAATTTTTTGATTATAATGATTGATGATATGTTAGGGTTTTGTTTTTGGGAGGGTTTATGAGGGAGCAATAGTTGTTAGGCAAGACTTGTAAGCCATTTTTTTTCCCTAGATTAACTCTAAAAAGAACCTTTTAAATTCCGGTACCAAACCGGGATTCCCGAATTAGTCCCGTACCGAATCCCGAAAAGTACTGAATTTTTTTTGCCTTATTTCATGGTACCGGTACCGTACCGTATATCGGGAGTCGGTACCGTTTCGGTACGGTACCGGTACGGTTCCGGGATTCGGTTGGAAATGCTCATCCCTATTTTTTAATGTACTATGTGACATTTTTGCCTTTTAAGGAAAAAAATTTACTATTAGCTAAGAGGGGCAAAAATATCCAAAAGATTCGCAAAATACCTTAAAAAAATGAATTTAAAAGAAAAGTATCCATAAAAGCAAAAAATTTTATTTGCTACCCAATAGAGTAAATGATAGCAAGTATGATATTTTTTTTTTTTAATTATTTGTTCTTATTAACTACAACTAGAGGACCTCAATCCAGCCTACACAGTTTCAAAATGAAAAAGTATTACCCCGTAGAATTAACCGAGTCAGCCCCAAGCCGAGCCGAGCACATCAAAATCCACCTCACATGCTCACCACACGCCCTTCTCTCTATATAAATACACCCGAACCCATCCACACCTCCGCAAACCATTTTAATTTCATTTCCATCCACATATCAAACAAATCATCATAACAATAATAATGTCTAGCCAAACATCCAAGCCAAAAAGACAACAACAATCAACAACCAGATTACAAAGACGAGCACCTGCATCGATTCAGGTATCTCCAGCAACCACCTGGAACGTAGCTATACCTTTGTTATCCCCTTTAATCTCTTCACCTGAACCTCATATTGTAAATACTGAAAAAGTTGCGGCGCCCACGGAGAATAAAACGGCGCCTGCGCCTGTGTATAAGATGTGGCAACATCCCGCGGCTCCGTTTTATTATGAGCCGGCGCCGGTTTTGTTGCACTCGATTTGCTCCGGGGATCGGAGTTGATGATTTGTAATCATATTGTAACTTTTGATTTGTAGTTTTGTAGAATTGATTTTTGGATCTAACGTGATTACATGAATGATATCGGTTTCTTTTTTTATTTTTTCAATTATTATTATTATTATTGATTTCATGATTTGTTTATTGTTTTATGGATCTGAATGAGTTGGATCTGTGTAATAATCTGACTAGGTAAAGAACTATTATTTAAATAATAATAATAATAATAATAATAAATAAATAAATAAATAAATAAATAAATAAATAAATAAATGGTAAACCCTTTTGTTGTATCTAATGCAAACTAAGTCAAATTTCTTATTTGAACACTCTAATCTTTACATTTAGCGGTTTTACGTTTTGTATAGGCTCCTTTATCAGCTTATATATTTTAGTGCGCGAATAACAAATGAGAGTGTGCTAATCAATTTACTTAGTTTAAAAGCTAGCTTTATAAATGTAACTTTTGTTTTAAAAGACAATTATAATTATCTAATAACATTTACATTATAAATCTATCTCACATATCTTAAACATTACTTGAACTAACAATCATTAAGTTTAGGAAACCAACTGGGCTAGCTCGGTTGGCCACTAAGGGTAATCTTAGGGAGGTATCTTTGGAGAGGTCTCAAGTTCGAGTCTCACCATGGACCTTCAGGGGCCCGAAAAAATAGAAGCAGGAGTGGGGTTTATCCGCTAAGAAGAAGGTTCGATGCTTGCATACTGCCCAATTGGATGTCTCTGTTGGCTCGAATCACTAACTACTAACTCGCCGTTCAAAAAAAAAAAAAAAAAAAAAAAAATCATTAAGTTTATGAGATTTTCACACAACATGTGATATAATCGAAACACAAGCCTTTTAGTGCTTTACAAATGTAACTAAAAAGCATTAAAATATAAACTATGCTTTTAGAAGCATTTGAGCATTTGTTATTTAGTGTTTAGGATACAATTTGTTGACGATGAGCTTTTAACTTTTGAATTTTGTTTCATACCTATTTTATGATAAAGAGTTAGATATGTTCAACTTTTACATCACTTTACGTTTTTATAATTACAACTACAACTCTAATAGAACAAAAAACTTTACCAAATAGGTGACCTAATTAGATAGGGAGGAACGTTTAAAACTGATGCAAGAATGTGAAGATTTTGAACATGATGCGGGGATGGACCTTGCACAAAAGGCTCATACTCAATGGGATATCGAAGGGGATGAAAATACGAAATATTTTCATGGGTTGATTAATCAAAGAAGAAGACAACAAATGGTGAAAGGAGTAATGATTGAAGATGTTTGGTGCACTGATCCTGTTCAAGTGAAACAAGCTTTCTTTGATTTTTATAAACATAAATTTCAAGACCATGAATCTAATGTCGTTTTCACTGATATCCCAAACTTCTCTCGTCTTTCTGACTTCGATCGGTTACAGCTAGATAAAGACGCATCTTTGGAGGAAGTAAAGAATGCGGTTTGGGATTGTGGGAGTAGTAAAGCTCCTGGTCCGGACGGATTTTCATTCTTGTTTTTAAAAACCTATTGGGATTTTTTGAAAGATGATGTTATGGAGTTCGTATCCTCGTTTCTTGCTTCTGGTCATATGCCTGTTGGGTCTAATTCGGCTTTCATCACATTAATTCCCAAGGTACACAATCCTCTTCTTATTAAAGATTATCGTCCCATATCGCTCATTGGTTTACAATACAAAATTCTGGCTAAACTTCTTGCTAAACGCCTGGCGCTAGTTGTTGATAAAATTGTGAGTCATGAACAATCAGCTTTCATTTCGGGGCGCCAAATTCTCGATGGTCCTCTTATGTTAAGTGAGGTTATTGAGTGGTATAAAAAGAAAAACAAGAAGCTGATGATCTTCAAGGTGGATTTCGAGAAAGCATATGATTCAGTGAGTTGGTCATATCTTGATTACGTTTTTATTCATTTTGGGTTTAGTGACAAATGGAGAGGCTGGATAAGGGCGTGTCTACATTCGACTAGGACTTCGATTCTTGTTAATGGTAGCCCTACAAAAGAATTCTCTATTAAGAGAGGATTGAGACAAGGGGACCCTTTATCCCCTTTCTTATTTATTCTCGTTATGGAGGGTCTTCATGTAACTTTGAAAGATGCACATCAGTCTCGGTTGATTAAAGGTGTAAATGTAGGCATCACATGTTTCAAACTCTCACACTTATTTTATGCCGACGATGTAGTCATAATCTCGGAATGGAGTAGAGAAGACATGGATAATATCATTCGGATTTTGAATATTTTTTATTTAGCATCGGGTCTCAAAATTAATATTCAAAAATCTAATGTATACGGTGTAGGAGTTTCTTCGGAAGAAGTTGTATCGATGGCCAGCTTGTCNAATCGATTTTACTTTTAATGAAAGTAAATTTTTTAGTATTTGTTTGCATGCGAGAACCAAAACTAAGAATTGACGATGATATGCACAATATTTAGCACATACTTACTTTTTCTTATAGATATTAACACAAGTAGTTGAAGCAAAAATCAAAAGTTAGATAACAAAATTCGCAAAGTAGCAAAAAAATCGAACATTATACCTCCACGAAAGTGCAAATGTCCTTAAACACTTGACTATGATTTAACTATTGGATAAATTTTCACAGTTTTACTATTTACCCATTTACGGGGCAAAATGAATTTCCGTGATCAATCGACATTACTCGAGTGAACTTTGTGGGGGCAGCTGCCCACACTGCCCCCATTGTGGTACCGCCCCTGAAAGTAACCGAGTTCATTTGAAACCAAAGCAAAAGATACCGAGCCGCTATCATCCAACATCGGGATGATTTATCTGATATGAGTTGGCTAACTAGTACAATGTTCAGACCACATTAACAAACCACTGTAATATACTACTCGTAATATGTAGAAAGTATTACTAGTACTACATTATTACACGTTCTTACTTTCTAGACAGCACTAAACAAAAGGCTAAGCCCGAGTACTATCTGGGCTTGATAAAACACGCTACGACGTAAGCCCAGCTGTGTAATTGGGCTGCACTCCCAAACTATTCTTTAGTCTTTACTCTTGAAAACACATTATTCAGTTTGAATGCAGATATGACATTTTGAATATCTTGTGGAATTATAGAGACAAAATATTTATACAATGTTACAGTGTGATATGAGGTTGAAAAGCAAAGATGTTGGCTTAAAACATATACCAAGTATTATAGACACGATTTACATCAGCTAAAGTTTAGTTAAATACAAATATATATCACAAGGTCTAAATGAAATTAGTGTATATGATGAAATGCGTAAACTGTTACTCTATTTTGAAGTTAACATGTACTACATTAGCTACCGCGTAACATATTCAGATGTTCTCTAATTCATTATAATCATTGGGATTATGATTACACATACAAACCTTTCTTACTAATATAAACAATGATGGTATACTTGCATATATGGCTATGACTATGCTCACATGTTTTTCAACCATGTGTTAGAAAAGGTGCTTTTTTCATCCATTTATAGACAACTAAATCTGAAAATATGAGCATTCTCAACCAGTTCATCTCGTTGATATACTGAACCAGTATATCCATGTTCTTTTTCCAATCATCAGCCGAAGATCGTGGCATTCTCCTCTTTTCTCAAAATCAATCTAAATTTGACATTAAGACATCATACGGAGTTAATCATGATAGCCAAAATACAGTAACAAAAGTTATATTCCTTACCATCGGAACAACAATTTCTTGCTTTCCAGTTTCCATTAAAAATGTGTATGATAGCATCCAGATACTTTGAGTTGGTCTGAACAAAATAGCAACAAAGCTGGTTAGAATAAATGATGATACGAAATTATAAGTGCAGAAAGCATGTCTGATATAAATGTTTACATACCTTCCAAAATCCTGTCACGGTTATGGGTAAAAACTAAAACATCTGCTCCAAGCCTCATTGTACTTGTCTTGAAACCGTTTCCATCTGAAACAAATAGACTCTCGAATTGGTAAATAATGCTTACATAATACATACTACTGGATCAAATGTAATATACAAAACATATTAAATTGCAGATTAACTCACATTTACCAATAGTGTTGGCCAGTTTGCTTTTTTCAGAGTAGCCAAGAGACATGCACCCGCGCATTTTATCATGAGTCATTCCATCACTATTATCTGCCATCAATTATAACATTAAAATTGTTTAGAGACACACACTCTAGGTTATGAATGATAACACTTGGATCAGTAATATACCTTCGATCAATAATATAACATTAAAGTCGTCCAGATACTCATTCTCATTATAAAATGTGCGATACTGTGATTGTCTTTCACGTGTTCCAAACTCAACTGCTTCTGAATCCTCTTCAACACATCATCAATTTGGAGTTCGGGCAAACTATCGATTTTGTCAATTCTTTCAGTTAGACTCGAGCGACTTGCCCCATTGGAATTGGTTAAAACACGAGGACTACTATCCAGAAAACTGGGACCAGGTGTGCTGTTTTAAGTTTCATCAAATTCACTTGCAGCAGCAGATGAGATCTTATAGCCACAAGACACATACGGTTTTTCGTTTCTAGTACGAAAATTCAACTTGTATATTAATGCGGTCCATAACGGTCAACACATTTACGAGAGAGGCGAGGCTAGTAACGGATGTAAACTTTTCCAAACGGATTATTTTATGGGATACGGACCTGAATACGGGTCTTTGTTGGCTCCGTCTAATTTACCTGGGCTTAGAATTGGATACCACAAACTACGGGAGTCTGCCGAAAGGATTCGTGACAATCTAGATAGGCCAGAGCAATGGGGAGGGAGCATTGCTGTTTTTGCAGTTATATTCCCTGAATCAGGTCGGTATGTTTGGATGAACGAGGATATAACTGAAGTAATGAGGGATAGGATCGATATCACTTTGGCGGGGAGTAGGTACGAATACATGGCCTTTCTCCCAAAAGATGGGTCCTATTTGCACTGTTGCTAGACGCCAAACAGCATGTCGAGGAGAACAGCATTGGAACCATTGTACTAACGGTGCTCTCCTCGACATGTTGTTCGACGTCTAGCAACAATGCAAATAGGACCCATCTTTTGGGAGAAGGCCATGTATTCGTAACTACTCCCCGCCAAAGTGATATCGATCCTATCCCTCATTACTTCAGTTATATTCTTGTTCATCCAAACGAACCGACATGATTTAGGGAACATAACTGCAAAAACAACAATGCTCCCTCCCCATTGCTCTGGCCTATCTAGATTGTTACGAATCCTTTCGACAAACTCCCGTAGTTCGTGGTATCCAATTCTAAGCCCAGGTAAATTATACGGAGCCAACAAAGACCCGTATTCAGGTCAGTATCCCGTAAAATAATCCGTTTGGAAAATTTTACATCCGTTACTAGCCTTACCTCTCTCGTAAATGTGTTGACCGTTATGGACCGCATTAATACACAAGTTAAATTTTCGTACTAGAAACGAAAAAACATAAGTGTCTATGAACAGTGTAAGCCAACCAAATCTTCGTTTATGCCTTATATGAGTTAAAAAACGCGACATAAACGCACCATAGTTTTCCCAGCCGACCCTGTAATGAAGTTCCTCAACGTTATAACCACTTTCAACAATACGGGTGTAACCTTCATATCTAAAATCTATATTCGAATAATCGCCTCGTCCTCCTCTAGTATGAATTTTTCATCGTTGGACATTGTGAAAATGTTTTAGCGTTTTTAGGTTTTTAGTAAATCTGACCCCTCATGAGAATGAGGGGTAAGAAACCGACTCCCAAACCTCTTAAGAATAGTCGGAAGGAAAGAAGTTGATAAAAAGGAAAGAGGCTAAGCCCGAGTACCATCTGGGCTTCACAAAACACGCTACGAAGTAAGCCCAGCTATGCAATTGGGCCGGACTCCCAAAAATATTCTTTACGCATCAAAACACATTATTTAGTTTGAATGCAGATATGACATTTTGAATATCTTGTGCAACTATAGGGACAAAATATTTATACAATGTACGATGTGATATGACGTTGGAAAGCAAAGATGTTGGCACAGAACATATACCAAGAATTATAGACACGATTTACATAAGCTAAAAGCTTAGTTAAATACAAATATATTTAACAAGGTCTAAATGAATTTAGTTTATGACGAAATGCGTTAACAGTTAGTATTTTGAAGTTAACATGTAGTAATACATTAGCTACTGCGCAACATATTCAGATGTTCTTTAATTCATTATAATCATTGGGATTATGATTACGCATATAAACTTTCGTACTAATATAAACAACGATGGTATACTACTATACTTGCATATATGGCTGTTACTATGGTCACAAGTTTTTCAACCATGTGTTAGAAAAAGTTTTTTTTTTATCCATTTATAGATAACTAAATCTGAAACTATGAGCATTCTCAACCAGTTCATCTCGTTGATATAGATGTTGTCATGTTGGTATAGAGATGATCAATAAATCTCATAATAAATATATGAAACTAGCTAAGCACAAAAAGGGGTTGAGTGCACTTGTGGCTGATAACTTGATAAGTTAAGCCCCACAAGCCTTAAGTAGGCCTAGTTTAAGACTCTTGTTTTGAAGGGATTTGTGACCCACAAATACGAATAATTCAAAGATTGGTTTCCTTCTTTGATATACTTAGTTTTGAGACCGTAGCTCGAGTCAAAGAAACATTGTAAACGCGTATATAAAAATGGTTACGTTGTTTTTCTTTCAACCTGAACTTATTATGAAAATTAAGTTGGTCATGTATAACTAGTTTTCTTTGTGTTTGACCGAAAACATTGATTAGTCTAAATTCTTACAAGACTATGGACTTGAGCTGCGAACCAACAAGATTAGCTGTCATGAAAATTACTAACTGCATTTGCGTATAATGAAAGTTGCTAACTTCATTTGCTAATGGATATAGTGACAACGCTCTAGCTAACCATATGATACGATATTATTGATGTTACCAAAGGCTCAATCAGAATGTAAACTAAGTGGATTTAAAACTACAATTATAACGTTTGTATACAATATAATTTGAAATTCTGGACACTCATGCCCGATCATGATATGGCATGTTCGACGTCCACAACATAACGAGTTGAAGCTACAGCTCAAGCCCACTAAACCTTTGAACTTATTAAAAGTCACTTGATCTAGGCTATGTTTGGCGAAAGTAACTGTTGCTGGAACTGGAGATGGTGCTTGTGCTGATGCCGGAGATGGAGATTATAAAAAGAGATTATTTTTATAAGCTACATGAAGTAACCTTTTATTTTAAGAGATTATGGAAGATTATTTTTATAATAATCTCTTATAAGTTATGTCTGCCAAACGAAGATTATTTTTTAAGTAGCTTATTTTTAAAAAAAATAAGCATAATCTCTCCATAATCTTTCATAATCTGTTGCGCCAAACACACCCCTAGTGGTTCAGGAGATTATTTTTGCAAAACTCTTATGATTTTCACATTCAGGAAACTCTTTTTAGTAAGAACTTATTTTTTTATATTAGAGGTATGTAAATATATATATCTATACTACATACATAATAAAAACTATTTCCTCTATTAAATGACTAAAACAATCTTTTATATTTATTTAAGGAATATAAATTAATATGCATTATATACAAATGATTAATTATGTATTATATTAAGCAATAATTCTTCTACATGTAATTATCTAAACTACACATTAATGTAAGTTTAATACCAATTTTTTTTGTTTGGTTATGAACATTTAAATTTTTTTTTGAAAATTACAAACTCAAAAAACATTTATCATTTATGTATATATTTAAGTACAAGGTTAGTGAAATCCTAATCATTTTGATAATTCGATTGAAAAAAATTATATATGTCAAAGTACGAAGATTATTAGGTGTTTACAAAATATGAAAATGTGTAATTTTTGAAAATAGTAATTTACATAAGCAATTTCATATATAGATTTAGTACGCATATATTGCAATAACTAATTTATATTTCTCTATGTTTATGTTTATACGTTATATAATATTGTAACGAATATTACACATGCATCTACTCATTAGCAAGTACCTTTCACCATAGTCATTACAGCCTCGTAATACCACTGACTGCCGTTTTCATATGGTGATTGCATCGTGATGCATAGGTACTTGACATTTTAATATGAAATAGTGTGTGATAAAGTTATTCCTTAAAATTATCTCCATGCGTAAAATCATTATCACAAAAGACATGTATTCGAAAAATATTGTTCGCCAAAATTTTAATTACAAGATACCCGTCGCTGCAACTCGTGGATACCCTGCTGTAGTTATATATAGAGCTTCGGACCAAACATGCCTAGCATCGTTAATCTTACTCCTTTATAAAGAGTGCATCAAAATGTTAAAAAAAAATGAAGGATGAGTATAAATTTTTATGCACATAATACAACTACATGTCAACAATGTTTATAATAATCAATGAAATTTTAAAGTTGGTAAAACTAATTATATCATCCAAAATTGTTATTGTAACCGATAACTGTTTAATAATAATAATAAAAAAAAAATACATATAATATCATGAATAAGTTTAGGTTACAAATAAGTAAAGACACGTTAAAATGTCGGTTATGCTTTTTTCAATATACGAATGATACTTTAAGGTGGTTAATATATTTTGAGATGTTTACGGGACTCTATTAAAGTGGTAACTGATGACAAATGTAGTGATGTCTCGAGATGATGAAGCCACACCCAAACAAAACGAAATTGCATGCTACAACATCTACCGGCGTGCATTTGCTCATTTGCGCTTTAGTTTGATTGCAGCTAGCGCCCCCCTTTTCTTTCCAGTTTCTCTTAGTCAAGCTTCGAAGCCCCTACTGGGATGGAATATTTGAAGAAGCGCAGGTTTGTAACTCTGTATACAAGGGGCTGGTCTCGATCCCGCCTTAACGACTATTACCATCAATAATTTTTTTTATTATTTTATTTATTTATTTTCCTTCTAATGCCATCACATAACTAACGCATTCATTTTACTAGTCTCTTGATGATATGTTATCGTATATTTTGCTCTACTTAGGGGCTTGGCAGCACCTTCGGGGAGACATGCGGGGTGACTTTTACCGAACGGGAACACCGCCGCCGCCCTTGCGGTGAGCCCAGCGGTGTTCACCGTTAGGGAAAGTTTACCGAGCGGTGTGGGGAAGAAAAGAGCCGTTGGGAAGGAGAAAAAGAGACGTTGGGAGAGGGGTGAGGGGTGTGTTGCCAACAAAATTTGAGTGAGGGAAGGGAAAAGTGGGAGGATGATGTGGCATATGGGGATTGGGTGGATGTGAGGGAAGGGAAATGAGGTGAGGGGTGTGCTGCCAACCCCCTTATCATCTTAACGATATAAATGAAATATATGTCAAAATGATAGGATGAAAAAGTTAGTGGGTGTTTCTTTTTTCCCCTTAGCTAAGGGATGCAATTTAATATTATTACTTTTTTTATGGGGCCCATAAAATTCCCTTGTTCCATCTATATCCACAAGGTTTAATTTATCATCCTCTCCCCATTAAGATGCTTATATAGTAGTAGGACCCATATACACCCTTAGCTAAGAAAAAAAAGAAACACCCCCTTAGTCTTTCAATGATACTTTGTTAGGGGGTGTTTCTTTTTCCCTTAACTAAGGGAATGGGTCCACACAAAATATATAATAATGTTTTTTTTATGTGGAGCCCACCATTTTTCCACTAGTGCCTCTATCCCCATGTGAGTGGTATAATGGTGACTCTCCCCATTAAGACCATTTAACAGCCGTGGGTCCCACATAAGCCCCACGCATCCCTTAGCTAACAAAAAAAGAAACACCCCCTTAGTATCTTACTCTTTCAATGATACTTTATCATAAATTTTGTTTTTACTTATCATCTTAACAATATAAAAGAAACATGTTGTCAAAATACAAATAACATCTTAAGCCTTAGCAATACAAATGAAACATGTGTCAAAATAAAAATAATAGGACGAGAAACAAAATATTAAAGAATGTAGCATTATTCGTAAAAGACCGGGAAAAATCACTTTAAAACTCATTTTTTTAGTTGCGCGTAGCCATTTTTTTTCTTTTATATATCATAAACTTTTTGATTTTGACTTTTGTGTTTATTTATGCATGTAAAATGACTATTTTACCTTTCGTTGTCAATAAAGTAATTACAAAAATATAAAGGTAAAATGATTATTTTACGTTCGTAAAGACACACAAAAAATCAAAAGTTTGATAAAGTAGGCAAATTTACTATATTTGGTGACAATTTTTACAAATGAAAGTGTCATAAATTCAAGGAGTTTGGAAGGTTGTTTCTTCAACCAACTCCATAAAGGTCCACATTTTCAGACCTCAATCATAATGTGGGATTGTACAATCCTTCCCATAAATTGGTGAACTACCTCAATACTCACTCTTTTCTAATTAATAAAAGGTTTGTCTAACAAATGTTTCAGCACATGATTTAATGTCATTATAAAAGAAAATTTTAAGTTTATTTAATTAAAAATCATTTTTAATTATAGTAATTTATAAGTTTAATTAATATGCATTAAATTGAATTTTTAATATAAAAGGATAGTTTATATTTAATAAGAATGTTCAAAAAAAAAAAAAAAAAAAAAAAAAAAAAAAAAATAAAAAAAAAAAAAAAAAAAAAAAAAAAAAAAAAAAAAAAAAAAAAAAAGTTTATATTTAATAACTGCGGTTTAACATGTGTCCTCAAGGCACTTGTTAGACAATCCTAATAATAAATACCTTTCGTTTCGTTTTATCCAAAACTTAAGACAAAATAAATATAAAATAAGTTATATTTAAAGGGTGTTTACTTTTCACTTAATGAGTGAGGGTAAGGATCCAGTGAGAAGAAAACTTATAATGAGAAGGATGAGAAATAACTATAACCACATATTTGAGATGCGTCGACTTGAATTAGATGCATCTCTATTCATTTCGATGCATACCAATTAGTTTCAAAAGTAATTTTGAAGTGAAAACGATGCAAAGTAGTACTTGCAACAAATTTGACTCACAGAGGACGAAATATAGATAGGATTTTCTTAACTTGCTAAAATGCATCTAATATATGTATATGCATCTAATTTTTAGCTAGAAAATATATTAAGATGCATTTAAAAGATTAATGATGCATCTAATTCAAGTCGATGCATCTCTAATTTGTGGTTATAGTTATTTCTCATCCTTCTCATTTTAAAAGTTCTTCTCATTTGATCCTAAGTCTAAAATCCTTTATTGCATCTTAATGGAGAGGTTCACAAAATCTTTTCTCTCTCAATTAAGGGGTGTTTACTTTTCACTTAATGCTAATATCTCCAAGCCACTTAATTTAGTAAACAACCCCTTTACTACTAACCTTTGTAAGACCAATTGATCAAGTGTGTACTTTGTAAAGAATATATGTATAGAAGTTGGACCAAATTCACAAACTAGGTCATGTTATAGTCATAGAATCATAGGGGTTGAGTATAATTTAACTTAAGATTTGAACTTAAGCAAACTATAAAAATGGAAAAGTCTATAAAGGGGCGAAGACACCAACTAAATTCCAACCTCCTTTGACGTTTGCTAGCTATTAAATGTTATTGCCAGTATTTATTCATCTTCGGTGTAAAAATTCTGGCCTGAAAATCTAAAAAGAAAAAAGAGAGAAAATATCAACTAATAGTATGACATTAGGATATAGAGAAATTAGGTACTAGTATGTATTGTAAATGAAAACGTTTTTGGGATATTTGTAGGTTATGCTTTCACTTTATGAATGAGTGACAAATTGGTTTAAAAAGGTGTCGATATGATCGAGACGGATCTCTTGTCGTTTGGTACCCTACTACGACTTAGACATTTTGTGATCCTTCGATAGCTTCTCAAAAATTTGGTTGTTGATAGCGAGTTGGTAATAGTTTCTTTTCTTGTAAGACTACTTTAACTTGTCATTTTGTTTTCATTTTTGCTATTGACTGACTAGTAGTCTTTTTGATTGAAACTGATCACCTTATTCCTAGGAGCCACAATTGTTGTAGCGTACAAGGAATGATTAACCTCCCTGGACATCTTTTTTAATGTATTACTAGCAATTTTTTTTTTTTTTTTTTTGTTTTTTTTTTTTTTTTTTTTTTTTTTTTTGAAGAAGGTTATATTGATTTGAGATTTAATTTTGTTCAAAAATAAAATCAAAATAAAGATTTGAGATTTAATTGAAATTACACTTTAAGGCAAGATATCTCGCCATGAATACAACAAAAAACACTCGAAATCCTAATATCCTATGACATTAGGGCATTAGGCTTTAAAAATGAAACACTAAACTTGAATAAACTTTTGAGTGAGCTTGGATTTGCTTGCTCGTTTTGACCATTGAATCTTGAACTAGAACACTGAAATTATTTGAACCAAGGTTTTTAAGATCGGGATCCTACCTAGGATCGTTTTCGTCTTTGCAAGATCGTGATCGTAAGATCGGATCGAGATCCTAAGATCCTACTTTAATGTCATTTTTAATGATCTTTGTAATATTATTAAAATCTACAAATTATTATATATTATAAACACGAAATTATATGAATACTATATGAAAATGTTGTCCTAAATTATGAATATGGAATGTTTAAGAAGAATTGCATGTTGTTTTTTAAACTATATAAAAACATGAACTATAAATTTATAGTTTTTTAGTTTGCAGTTCGAGAAAAGTAAGATCGGATCGGAGTAGATCTTAAGATCCTATGGTTAAGATCGGGATCATATAAGATCTTAAGGTTGTTAAGATCCTACGTAGGATCCGGATCGATTTTGCTTTGTAGATCGTAAAATCGTAAGATCCTAAGATCAGGATCAGGATCCTGACAACTATGATTTGAACATTTGGAGTTTTATAGCTAACTTGTTTATTTTTCAAATCCAATACAAAATTGGTTGGAAATGTGATGCTGAAAGTCCTGGCTATATGAGATTGAATGTTTATCCACATGTTTGGATGTGGCATATTAAGTTTCTGGATTTTTGGAGTTATCTAAGGGTTTATTCTTATATTTTAGATACATATAAGCATATACTCGTAAATAATTATTGGCATTACATAGATAACATCATTTGCATTTTATTTTACGTTTAGAGGGGTCATAAGGCGTTGGAATAGCAATACCATTGATGGATTTGTGAGATTTTTCTTCACTCATTGAGTCATTGGTTATCTTGTAAACTTATTTAGGTGTTCTCCATTAATGCTAGGTAGTACCATTTTATAGGATTTGCTGCTTCTCTTGAATATATGTCGTGTACTGTCAATGGTCCTTGGTTTACATGATGAAATTTCGTTTTAGAGTATTGCTTCTATAGTTCTATACGATCAAGGTTCTTTTTTATTTTATTTTATTTTATTATATATATATTTTTATTTATTTATTATTTTTTTTTGGTTTTTCCTTTTGGTTTTTAGGCGTGTAATATCCTCCTTAGAGATAGTGGTCGTTGGTGTATTTTGACACCTTTTAATTGTTGAGTGGTTTATCATATTAACTAATAGCTTTGCATTTCAAAAGAAACAAACTTTACTATCTCAAAACAAAATTTGCTTGTTTCTATGTTCCGACTATACTTTTATCCGTAGTATTTAGAGGTGCAAATTTTCCGGTTTTAACCGGTTTTCGGTTTTTAGAAAACCGGTTTCCAAAAAACCGGTTTTTCTAAAAACCAGTTTCGGTTCGGTTCGGTTTTTTCGGAGTCGGTTTTTTTTCGGTTATAAATGTCCGGAATCGGTTTTTTTCGGTTATAAATTTTCGGAATCAATTTTTTTATCGGTTTTTTACCGGTTCGGTTTTTTCGGTTATAAATGTTCGGATTAGGATTTTTTTCGGTTATTTACCGGGTTCGTTTTTTTCGAAATTCTACTTCGAAC
>LBNU01022387.1:0-30328 GCA_014162995.1 Artemisia annua
TCAATGGTTAATAGTACGATCTTATAATTAGTGTCGAAACTTGTTTACGTATCCTGTCTTCTCAAGGGTTCCAAATATTTTAGAAGAACCAAATACATATGTGTCCCCATTTCATGTATCGAAATCAAACAGCATTGTACGTACAATTACGTTAGACTGTTTCCACACACACTTAGAAATTAATCTTTACTAGAGTGTTCATTATTTTTACAAAAGGGTCTAGTGACTTAAAAACTGTTATATTAATTACTGTTACTGATTTTAACGTGGAAAAAAACCTTGGTTGTCTTGTTTCTTGGTCTACGTAAACATTTAGACAAGATCGAATTAATAAGCACGATATATTACCGTTATGTTTTTACAAAATGACAAGCTCAAAGTAAAATGCAAAAAGTGGTTCTCACATTAAAATAACAAAAGGGAAAAAGAGTTCAACAAGCTCACCGTAGGCCAACAAAAAGCGATTGGGTTAGGCTCGACTGTAGGTGTCAGCATGGAACGCAAGATGGGTTTCGGTGCGTTCCGATTCTTCATCCCACGAAGGACCTAGGAACGATTATACTATGCGTTCTTGAAACTTGTTTCTACACTCTCGTATGCTTGACAAGAATTTGTCCCACATTCACTATGAGATTCTTCTACAGTTCTTAGGTATTAAAGTGTGGTCTTTTGGTGTGGATTGTTCGAATCGCGGTGCGATGGCTGAGTATTATAGGACCTCTGTGGAATGTGGTAGCAAGCAAAGGTCACTAGTGTGTTGTGTTTGCATTCCGTTGATATGGGGTGCGCACTGTCCTTTTTTCCAATCGCAGTTACAACAAGAAAGGCCACCATGTTCGATATTCTGACATTCCTCGACACTCCTGGCAGGTTGGTTAGATGTCTTGGATTAGTTCTTGTAAGGTGATTGGAGAGCCTTTGGGTGGCTGCAAGGGAAGTGTGGTTGACACGTTTTTGTGGCAAATTGGCAAAATGTGGTTTATGTGGTGTACCTTGGAGCAGACTTAGAGGTAGCTAAACATTCGAGTCATTTGATTGTGGTTTGTCATTATGGAATCCTGTGAACGGGTCAATCGAGGGTGAAATGCTGAATATTTGGGTGTTGTGTGTAGAGATCACAGAAGAAAAGAGGTCTGTTTTGCTGGCTGGTCGAGGCTGTTGAAAACCAAAAAAAAAAGCAAATAAAGTTTATAAACTTATAAGGGCCTGTAGCTTGCATTTTTGTTTGGGGCTGGGCACGTTTTGTGTTCAGGCCCAAGAAAAGAAAAGTAAGAACAAAGCAGTCCATTTGTTGTAGATGGGTTAAACGTGTCCATTGGGTCACGGAGTCCACGTAGCGTGTTGCCGAGAGTCGAGTTCATCCAAAAACTATTGTGAACAACTTGTCGTAATTATTTCGTGGGTCCGGAATCTATACAATTAGTGTACGGTTAGTTTAACGAGAATGTATAATTTTATAAATAAATACATTTCTAATTTATATCGGCCGATATTCAGACTATCAGGTCGTGTTAAGCCATCGTCCTAGCCAAATGATCAATTACAACATCGATAGTGGTTCATAATAGTCATGGCATAAATATAAAAAAAAATTTGTTACCCTTAAAAGCATCATACGTAGTAATATTCATTTATTTGTTTAATATTTACAATCTATTGGGAAAATACGAGAGGCTACAGGTTGTAGTGGCCGTATAGTGTCATGTTATCGACCAAACATGATTGTTGATCGACAATGGGTAATTAACATGGGTCATGGGTCATGTGCATTGGATTTTGTAAGGGAGGTGATTTGCACACTCCACTAAATGATTGGGACACTCCATTTTATTGTGTTTGGACATTGTGGAGTTTATTAGATTCCTTGGACCGTTTTGAGCATCTAGGGTTAACAATAACATAGACAATATGCAGCGGAATTATAATAAACAACTATGTTATTGACACAAGGTTTTCATCATCACCTCCAATTATTATTTGATTAGAATAATAACGTGTTACCTAACTGTAACAGGGATCTAAGACATCTCAGACCTTAGAGGTATCGAACACAAACTAACTAGTTCTAGGCATTTATAGTGTACACGCCCTAGAACACACACACACGCCTTTCTGATATTTACATTGTGGAAGACACTTATAAAAACCTGTACCTTGCATCTCTTTATATAATAGAGAATGCTAGGGTTTACAAAGAGATAAGACCAAATAATATAAAATCGTTTCTACATAATAAGTTATTTCCTGTATCTTCATTATTTGTAGCTTTCTCTCTTTGTCATCTTTAGTCCTTCTTGTTTCATTCTTTTATTTATTTTGTCACATCAAATCAAGAATCCCAACAATCTTCCCCTATTTGATGATGACAAAACAAACGCGTTCTTGTACGAACTTCCTTAGACGAAGTAGAGAAGTTGAGATAATTAAATCTCACCATGAATGAAAAACAAACTTGTCTTCCCCTTAAACCATGCCATGCCACCACAATATTTCTTCCCCTTTTTGTTATCAACAAATAGAGAATGAATAAACCATAGAAACTTCCCCTCGAATGATGCATGTACATAAAATGATTCTTCAAATCTGTAGGCTTTATATATTGTTGAAGAAAACTAATCATTACCAATTTGATGCTGAAGTAGAAGAAACAAACCTTGTATCTTATGCCTTGTACTAAATATGACTTCGAACGTATACTTCACGTATAGGGAGACCGCAATCTCTTGACAATAATCACTGAGCACAATAACGTAACTCCTTCAAGTGTTTTGTCAATTCGTAGTCACTTGAACAAACAAACAAGTAACTTTAAACGGTATGTGGACATTTAAGATATGATAAGACACAACCTTGATAAATTCCATCACATCATCAAATAAGCAACAAAAACTTCTCTTCGCCAATAAGAAAAATAACTCGAGCCTTTAAACATTAACGAACCAAAAACAAATCTCTTTGTGTGTGTGAACTTCCCCTATGTGTGTGTAAACCAATAACCTGTGTGTGTAAAACCATCCAAATCTGCCATACATCTCAAACAATCTGCTCATTAAAACTTCCATGTCGAATTACCATAAAACCCATGTATTCTTGAAGCTTCTTCCCCTCATCAATTAAACTTTGACAAAACAAAGCTTTCAAGAAANACTTCCCCTATGTGTGTGTAAACCAATAACCTGTGTGTGTAAAACCATCCAAATCTGCCATACATCTCAAACAATCTGCTCATTAAAACTTCCATGTCGAATTACCATAAAACCCATGTATTCTTGAAGCTTCTTCCCCTCATCAATTAAACTTTGACAAAACAAAGCTTTCAAGAAACCTTTAATATCGACACAACTATCCTTTCTTGTAATTGAACATGTAAAATCACAGCAGTAGTTAACAAAATGCAGCAACAGAGTACCATAAGTAGCAGCAGTTTCGAGCAGCAGTTTACTAAGGCTAGCAGCAGTTTGCTAAAACTAGCAGCAGACCGAGCAGCAGATTAAAAATTAAGTGCAGCAGCAGATTCATAAAGCTAGCAGTAGTTTCGAGCAGTAGAGTTATACATATAGCAGCGGAGTGAAATTAATATGGATCAGCAGAGTTACAATACGCTAGCAGTAGAGTGACTTTTACAAATAGAATCATAGTCGTCTTTTTTTTTCATGAAGTTTTAGGCACCAAATAACATATATCCAACTTCTATAAAGATTTGAACAAGAATACACGAATTCATGAAGTTTAGTGTGCCAAAAACCCTAAAAAATCGACTTACATGAACTTTTTCTGCAGCAGACTTTGAGAATTTTTATCTTTTTACTGAGAGCTTAGATCGAAGAACCCTCCAGTGTAACTCTTCCTTGATATGTTGAGAACCTCCAGTAAAAATTTCAGCCCGATCCAATGGTTAACGAAGGAGCTATCGCTGTTACAAAACTGCTCTGCAGAAAGTTGCGAAAATTGTAACAAACTCGAATTTTTCTTGTTTTTCTTCATTCTTCGACAAACAAAACCTTGTGAATCCCTAGGTAACGAGCTCACCAAGCTCTGATACCAATTGTGTAGTTTGTTAGACTCCTTGGACCGTTTTGAGCATCTAGGGTTAACAATAACATAGACAATATGCAGCGGAATTATAATAAACAACTATGTTATTGACACAAGGTTTTCATCATCATCACCTCCAATTATTATTTGATCAGAATAATAAAGTGTTACCTAACTGTAACAGGGATCTAAGACATCTCAGACCTTAGAGGTATCGAACACAAACTAACTTTCTAGGCGTTTATAGTGTACACGCCCTAGAACACACACACACCTTTCTGATATTTACATTGTGGAAGAAACTTATAAAAACTTGTACCTTGCATCTCTTTATATAATAGAGAATGCTAGGGTTTATAAAGAGATAAGACCAAATAATATAAAATCTTTTCTACATAATAAGTTATTTCCTGTATCTTCATTATTTGTAGCTTTCTCTCTTTGTCATCTTTAGTCCTTCTTGTTTCATTCTTTTATTTATTTTGTCACATCAAATCAAGAATCCCAACAGACATTTATACCCTCACAACTACACTTACACTTTCTCTCACATAAGGGTATAAAGGTCTAAATACAATTAATTAGAGTGTCCCAATCATATAGTGGAGTGTGCAAATCATCTCCCATTTTGTAAACTAAGACAAATACTATACAACATTTTTATACGTTTTGTATTTTTTTACGTTTTCATCCGTTTGTAAAGTTTTTCGTCCCTTTTTGACCGTTTTCAATCGATTTTGATCGATTTCGCTAGTTTTCGACCGACGTTGACAATTTTCGATAGATTTCGACGGATTTAGACCGTTTTAGACTGATTGCGACCGTGTTCGACCGATTTCATCCATTTTGAACGTTTTCGGCAATTTTCGCTCGTTTTCATATGTTCTAAGCTTTTTTGAACGTTTCCCTTGTATTAAAACGTTATTAAACGTTTATTACGTTTTCAAACATTTTTGTATGAATTTTTCATTTCCATACGTCCTTCTCCTTTTTATTCGGTTTATTTGAATGAATTGTAATTCAAAGAATTATAACGTGTTGTAATTGTAATCTGCTGGAATTGTAATTGATGAAATGTGTCATTNTAAGCTTTTTTGAACGTTTCCCTTGTATTAAAACGTTATTAAACGTTTATTACGTTTTCAAACATTTTTGTATGAATTTTTCATTTCCATACGTCCTTCTCCTTTTTATTCGGTTTATTTGAATGAATTGTAATTCAAAGAATTATAACGTGTTGTAATTGTAATCTGCTGGAATTGTAATTGATGAAATGTGTCATTGTGTTTGGTTGACTCGCAACGTAATGTAATACAATAATAATAATAATAATAATAATAATAATAATAATAATAATAATAATAATAATAATAATAATAATAATAATAATAATAATAATAATAATAATAATAATAATAATAATAATAATATTATTAATATTAATATTAATATAATAATAATAATAATAATAATAATAATAATAATAATAATAATAATAATAATAATAATAATAATAATAATAATAATAATAATAATAATAATAATAATAATAATAATAATAATAATAATAAATATGATTTGCACACTCAAAAAAGTTATTTGCACACTCAAGGTACAAGCGGTTGAAGCAGAGTGTTTAATACTCTACAAGTATTTAATGCAAAGATGGAGTGTCCCAATCAATTTATAAAGGGAAAGTGTGCAAATCAATTCCCCAATACATAAACCCTAATTTAACACACTCTAAAAAATCATAACAAATCCCAAATCAAAATCAAATTAACTCATGTCGGCTTATCTTTGTGATGATTACTGCGATTGTGACATGGTGGTAACTGCTTGGACACCAACCAACCCTGCTCGACGTTTCATTTGCTGCCAAAATCGATGGGTAAATTATCAGATACGTTTTGTTTAAAGATTATTAAGTTTAAATGTTTAATTAATACTACATTTTTTTGATTTTAGAAATCGGGTACTAGGAAATGTGATAAATGGGATTGGTATGATTGTGAGGAAGAATGTGAGTGGTACAAGATGCATTTGTTTGAGATGCATAAAACTCTGAAACCCAATCANTATTAAGTTTAAATGTTTAATTAATACTACATTTTTTTGATTTTAGAAATCGGGTACTAGGAAATGTGATAAATGGGATTGGTATGATTGTGAGGAAGAATGTGAGTGGTACAAGATGCATTTGTTTGAGATGCATAAAACTCTGAAACCCAATCAAAGGCGTGAGGTTATAATTGAAGTTAATCGTCAAAGAAGGATTGAAGAATTGGAGGCAGAGTTGACAAATGCCTTAAAGAAAGTCAGTTTTTGGAGGTCAATACTTTGTGTTTTTGCAGTTGTGGTTTCTTTGGTACTTGCACTGAAGTAGTATGGTGTTTATGGCTAGATTGTGTGGTTTGTAGTGGCTCATGTACCCCATCTTTTTGGTGAATGGTTAAGTGTTTCCTTGTAAATTTAACTGATCTTGATCTTTTGGCTACTCGATATCTTATGGCAGTCATTAACAAAAATAGCACAAATTGACTATCCTGTTTGACCTTATGCAAATGAATGTACAGGCACAAAACTACCAAAAATTACCGAAAGTGACAATCATGCTTGGCTATTAGTTATCTTTTGATAGTAATTACCCGAAATTGCCCAAATTCACTTGGAGACTCTTTGACTTTTGCAAATGACAATCAAGTTTGACAATCTTTCTTTGACTTTTAACAAAGCATCATAACATAGTCAACAAAGCAACATAACATAATTAATCAACAAAAAGATAACTTGATCATATAGTAATTGATAACTTGATTAAGAAAGAAACATAACATAAGTTTTCTTTGAACACAAAGCAACATAACATAATTAATTAGAGTAATCTTTTTTCACCATGGTTTTGAAAGTCCAATTTAGTAATAAATAAGTTTGGTGAGGGGATTTGGGGGTCTGGTTCCTCCATATAATATATAGGGAGTTTGTTGCAAAAAAGGTCCCTAAAACTTTCCTCAACACTAAAGGTGCTAGCAGCATAAACTATCTACTAGCAGCATTAACTGTGTACGTTAACATACCCAAGCAACCATGTAAATAACAATTATACAGAAATATTATTGGTAACATAGTGGTTCATACTGAATGATTAAAACATTAAAATAACATAATAATGATTCATATCATCTTACATCAGGCTAAATTCAATGATGATAATTTAAAGTTTTTTGAATGCTTTTGTAAATATCAACAATGTTTCCACGGATTTCTTCTATTTCTTGATTCTGAAGATCACCTTTGTTCTTATGCGCCAGTATGGCCTCTTGATGCTCTAGTATGGTCTCTTGGTCTTTCTTGTTCTGTGCTTCCAACCGCTTGATTCGGTCGTTGTAAAGTTCAACCAACCGTTGTTCAGTACCAAATAGGCCTCCAGAATTGCATTTGTCCCAAACTTCTTGGGTTAGGTCGTGGATTTTATATTTTTCTGGCATTGGACGAGGAGGAGACGTATCCCTTGATGGAGGAGGAGGAGAAGTATCCCTTGAACGTTTTTTTTTCTTTGAAGGAGGATTTGAAGATGATGAAGCAATTGCAGTTCCAAACAAAAATTTGAATACGTAATGAAAAGATGGAAGAAGTTCGTTGTAATTCCTTTGTATTTATAGGCACACAAGAGTCGCAAGGTCACAACGTTTAAGTGTCACAACGGTTTACAATTAAGTATTTAAGTGTCACAACGGTTTATAGTTACTTTTTTATAGTTACACCGGTTTACAATTAGTATTTAACAGTCAAAACGTTTCCCAATACTCACAATGTCAATGTTTTAATATTTAGGGATTTTGTTGCAAAAAAGGTCCCTAAAACGTTTTAATAACTTTTTTACAGTTACACCGGTTTACATTAAGCTTGATTTATGCCTAGCAACATCAATTTATGCCTAGCAGCATTAAGTTATGCCAAGCAACATTAAGTTTTGAGTTACTATAACTCTTAATGGTTTCATTTAACTTGATGTTTTAATCTGCAAATTTGTATTAAAACAAAAAGCAAATCTTTGTAAATTTTTAAAAAATAAAACAATCCTATCTAAATTCATTTTTCAACTAAGTTAATCTATTTTTAGGTAATGATTAACATAATTAAAGTAGATTACAACAACTTCATTTATGTTACCAGGATAAATGTATACATGGTTAATGGTCAAAGTTCAAATTTTAACCTTCCAAATTCCACAATTAATTTCTGTCGAATTACTAGGCCTATAAAACACTTCCCTTTTTACTGCATTTCATCATTCTAAAACAATTTCTAAACACATACTTTCTAATCTGCAAATGAATCAAGCAGGTTTGTGGTTTTTGTTTCTTACACATATATACCAGTTTTATAAAATCTCTACAAACATCTGTATTTAGATATACGTGACATCATTTTCTTTGGTTCATTTCTAATCGTTTTATTGCTTTATGTTTTACAGCGGCATCATCATCCACACCACAACATCCTGCAGTTTTGTATCTTAAAAAAATGGAGCAAATAAGGAACAAGAAGATGAAGGATTGGGAGAAGAATCAAAAGAAGAAAAAGAAGAAGTACAAAGCAAACAAGCTCAAGGCTGCAATAAGAAGAAGGAATAAAGCTAAACTTGATGATTAAGAAGATGAAACTGTCAGCGATGATGATCCTTTGGATCACATTGACTATGACAATCTTCATCTTGCTTATGATCAAGAGAAGGATCATAAGTTTAGCTTTTAGATTGTTTTCTTATTTCTAATGTTATGTTTATCTTTTTTTTATTTAATGCAAGTAATGAACTGTTATTTCTCCTATTATTTTTCCTAGTATTTTTGTGGCATTTTATTTTTATATATCTCAATGTATTATGTTTTTGCAATACTCAGTTTCCACTAGGCAAACTGCATCCAGTGCATCATTAGGAAGAGTGATATGCACAAATACGATGAAGCACTTCAAGAGGACATGTGCTATGTTGTTAGCGGTTTCTGTGTGACAAACACTATCTTTCATCTATTCATTAAGCTTGGTTTATGCCTAGCAACATTAATTTATGCCTAGCAGCATTAAGTTATGCCAAGCAGCATTAAGTTCTGAGTTACTAGCATTCGCCCAAATTCCAATCCAACCAGCTTTTTCTTTGCCTTTCCTGCAAAATGTTAGTTTAGAAACAAAGAAAACACAAGCCGTAACATATGAACAATGATCACAATTAGACTCAAACTAGAGAGACTATAAAATCAATATCTAACCCCTCAAAATTACATAAGTTATCAGAAATGTATGACCATATGTATCGAATTGTGACTACACTTAAATAATGTGTGACAAAATATGACTCTATGATTTAGACACCTAAATAAAAACTTCATGTGACCATATATAACATCTTGAATTTAGTCACACAAACACTCAATGTGACTAATATCAAGGTTAATGATAACTGAGTTCACATTTTGCTATAAATAATAGTCACATGAATATTTCACAATGTGACTATTTTGAATGTATTGGTCACATATAATACACTTATAACGTGGCAATAATCATGATTTAGATACAAATTTGTGATATGGTGTGACTATTGTAAAGCCTATAGTCACATGATCGTGCTACAAATATATGTGACTATACACATTAGGATTTGGAAAGCAAACACACACTAAACTTTAGACACACATATTAACTTACGTGACCATATGCATCGAATTTTTGTTACACTTAATCATGTTTGTATGGCTTAGTGTGACCATATATGACATTTGGTCACACTCTTCAAGTGTGTAACATATATTTGTCACTCTTAAATGCATATCGTAACTAACGCTTCAAACTGAATTTTTAGTTGTCACACATTTCAAATTCATATGTGGCTAACTATTCAGCAAAGAATAGCCGTCACGTTTATATAATGTGTGACAAACTTGACTATCTAATTTAGCCACATACGCAAGTACTTCATGTGACCATATATCTTTTTTGGTCACACTGTTCAATTGTGTGACATATATTTGTCACATATGTATATCTATAATGTGACTAATGTTTCGAGCTGATTTGTATCAGTCACACATCTCGAATTAAAATTGACTAAAATGTCGAAAAATATTTACCAGTTACCCTCTAGTCACATATATACACAAATGTGTGACATATATTTTACGAAATGGTCAAACAAGTCGGATCAAGTGTGGCTGTTTATTTAAGGCTGGTACATTTGATCATGTAAATATGTTGCTGTGTGGCCATTCGAAATACGATATGTGTGACGAAAGGCCATATTTGTACTAGTGTAAGGTTCTACTATATAATTCTCGTTTAACGTTATTCTCCGGAAAATTAAAATCTAGGTGGTATGGACCATTCACTGTGAAAAGCTACTCAAAAGCTGGAGCTGTCGTGTTAGTAGATGATGAGGATAGGGAATTCGCAGTAAATATACAACGCATTAAGCATTATCAAGAGAATGGTAACGAAATGATTAGTGAAGAGGACATAGCCTTTGACAATGAAGTCACGTAGGGACGTGACTTTGAGTCTAGCTACAAGACCGTTAATAAAGAAAAGCACTTCTTGGGAGGTAACCCAAGCTTTATTTGTTTGCTTTGTTTGTTTATTTATTTTTATTTGTTTCCGTATGTATGATTTATTTTTATTGTTTATGGTTCATGTTTCAAAATAAATTGTGAAAATACTTTATTTTGTTTTTAACTTCGTCTTAACTACATATAAAGGTATTTTTCAAAAGATAAGTGGAAGGGAAATCCAAAATTGTTTATTAGAACAAGAGTGAACATGAATCATAACAATATTAAATAAACATACATATTAGTATTTGTTTTAGTCAAATGCTTGTGAGTCATAATGAATATTTTTGAAGGAATTCCAGGAATTAAGGCATAGGATTTTCTGGAAATTTTCCGGAAACAAAATATAAAATTTCTGTCAGGTCACTCTGACGGCGTCAAGCATTATAACCTGACGACGTCAGGTGTAAAATTCTGGAAAATTTTGCAAGTTTTGTTTTTCTACCGGAATTGAAAATTTTCATTAAACCCGTATTTTATAAACTTCAGGAATCTGCAAATATTCATTCCACAAGGATTATATCTTTACTTGCTTTCTAGGATTTTATTATATATAGAGTTTGCCGCCGATTTTACGCGAGGTTTGCCAGGATTGTTTTCTCAGGTTTAACATGTTATATTCGACAAGAAGATGTTTTATATTCTGGAAGGGAAGCTTTTTACGTTCATTTTCTTGGAGGAGGATCTAACCATGTTACCACATTATCCACACCGAACGAATCAGGGGAGTATTTGTTTCATAATTTTACCTTCTTTACTTTTACATCTTTTTATTTGAACATTGGGGATAATGTTCGGTTTAAGTATAAGGGGGGAGGGGTTTAAAATGATGATACCTTAGAGAATGCAATTACACTTGATTTTGTTTGTCTAATAGTTGGTGTGCAATAAAACTAAGAGAAATATTTGTTAGGGCAATTTTAGCGCCAAATTTAAATTTTTTACAACACATAGGAGTAAAACTTTAGTCTTAATGAGCGTCTCATGGATAGGAGTTGTATGACTAGCATGAAAAACCGTACCACTCAAAAATTTCCCCCCAAATATGTGAGGTTCGCCCCTAGATTTGTTAGGAAAAGCATTTATTATTAGTGCTTATGAGTGTACCGGTAGTACTTATATTCTAGAACTTGCGTTAGTGATTCATCCCGATACTGCTAGTGAGACTACATTCGTGTAGTTAAGATTTACTACATGATAAGAGGCATTAGGATAACCCTTGTTTTACACCTGTATTATAATTACGTTAACTTTATTGGTCAAGTAATTTTCCCACACCTTAGCGATGTACTCATTTTTAGTACACGATACCCCTAGTACACCCCTCAGAGCCTATCTTTTTCGTTTCTAACTTTAAGCATTTTACTTAAAGGAAGAATTTGTTTACAATCCACCCCCAAATGTATGCCCAAATCGCCTTAGCCTCATAAGGTGGGCTAGTACATACAAAAAAACACCTAATAAACTAAATACTAATCATAATACTAATCAAAACCATGGAATACAAAAACCATTCAACCAATCCCAATCCAGAAGCCCAAGATCCAGCAGCAAAAGACAAGCAGCCCACAAGAAGATCCCAAAGGAGAAAGAGACCATCATAACAAGATAGTGCAAAATGAAGCATAAACTGACCTTCATCAAGAAACACAGCCAGCCAGTAGAGGAAATGATCAAGGAAGATCAATAGCACTCAAAGTAGGAAACCATCATCAAAGGAGTTAAATCCTTTAACAATCATAAGAGTAAGTTCCATAGAAAGGTGTCTCTACATCAACACACCCAGCTAAAAGAAAATACTACTTACAAAAGAAAGGCTTCATTCCTATGAAAGATTAGCCATCTACTTAACCACAAACTTCAAGTACATCATAAGATCAGAGGAGCAAAGCATTCATAACAATGTTAGGAGGTATATCAGAGCATCCAACCAAAGCAATAATAACCCAAATAGGAAACCAGTTTGAGCCTACTAAAGTGGAATCGAAGAGCAAAATTCTACAGAGGTGTGCCACACTGCATCTACATAAGCACCACCTAAGTAAAATAGTCTGAAATCCCAAATTTTCAGCTGCAAAACATAGCCATCTATTTATGAAATCCATATCCCAGATATCCACCATAAAAACCTTATTGCAGCCCCACATTCCACTACTAATAAAATTCCTCCAATCACAACACAAGATCTTCAAGAAATTGTGCAAAGAACAAGAAAAGGACCACCACATCATTAGACCAGCTTGTTCCCCTCAGAGCTCAAATTCAAAGGAAAATTCCATATCAAAGCAGCTTCTCTCACATCAGGGGAAACTTTAATGATTTTTAAACCATAAGCCTGAGTCTAACAGTATCAAAGATGACAGAAAACAAACCTTCAACAGTTCTAGAAGATTTCTAGAAGACTCTGAAGTTTCTTTCCTGCCAAACAAAATACACTGCAGCTCCAAAAACCAACCTTTGAATGATGCTCCATATTCTATTACTAGTAGATTTGTTAACAATGCCAGAAACCACTTCTCCCCAAACATAAGACACATCATCTAACTTTGCCACTGCTTTCAATCTTTCCCATAATCTTCTTGAGTAAGCACAAGCAAAGAAAAGGTGACTGTGGGATTCTTTACAATGATTGCATAAAGGACATGCCATATCATTGATATTAAGCCATTTTGATAACCTGTCTTGAGTCTTTAGTTTACCTTTAAGGGCCATCCACAGAACAAAGGAATGCCTTGGAATACATTGAGAAAACCACACATATTTAGACCAAATGACTTTAGGAGCAGTGCACCTCACCCCTTTTAAAATTTCTTTAACACTAAAGTTTTTGACTTTACCCTTATTATTAACCCAAACAGCTCTATCATCAGTGTCATCATCAAGGGTAAGAACAGGAACATTAATCACATCACTAAACACATTCACCCAATCAACAGGCCATTTCCAACCAGAATCACAGAACATATCTCTAACTTTTGCTTTAAGACAGAGGTTTGACTGTACAATGGTTCTCTGATCAATCACTCTACTCAAAGGCCCCTTATCATGCCATTGATCAAACCATATATTGCAAGTCTGACCATTACCAATATTAGCTCTGATAAATCTCCTAACATTATCTCTAAGGCCTAAAAATTGTTTCCAACACCAAGAAGAATTCATATTAGGATCTAAGTTCCATAAACTTCTACCCTTAAGCCAAAATAAATTCACCCATCTAACCCACACAGAACCTTTATTAGAGATAATGTTCCATAGATGCTTTGACATTAAGGCTTCATTCCACTTTTGCAAATGTTTTAGACCCAGACCCCTTGACTTTTAGGCATACAAATATCTTTCTAGGAAACACTTGCAATACCCATATCTTTATCACTTCCAGACCATAGAAAACTCTTAAGCATCTTATCTATAGATTCACATACATTAACATGTAGAATAAAAATGGAAGCCCAATATACCTGTAATGAGGATAGAACAGATGCAATAAGCTGAAGCCTTCCACCATAGGAGAGGCATTTGTTTCTCCAATCATTGATCTTCTTTCTGACATTTTCAATAAGAAACTTGCAATCTTCCTTATAAAGTTTTCTAGAAGCCAATAGAACTCCAAGGTATTTAGCAGGAATACTTCCTTCATGAAAAGGCATTACCATGATAATTCTACACTTCACATCTTCATGCACATTACCAAAATAAGTTGTACTCATAGCCATGCTAGCATACAAACCAGAGGTAAGACTGAATTCATCCAAAGCTCTTCTAAGGACAGAAGCAGAGTGTATGTCACCATCACAAAGTAACATAAGATCATCAGCAAAACATTAGTGTGTTATACCTATTTCTTTGCATCCCCAATGATATTTGAACTTGCTTTCCAACTTAATTTGTCTTTTCACCATAAGATTAAAAGCTTCGATAATGAGAGTAAATAAATATGGTGAGATGGGGTCACCTTGTCTTAAACCCCTTTTAGCTTTGAAAAAACCATAAGAATCACCATTGACATTAACAGAGAAAGAAGCTGTGGATAGACAAACCATAATCCAGTGCACCATCTTTTTGTGAAAACCAAATTGCTCAGGAGACACCTTCAAAAAATCCCAAGAAACTGTGTCATAAGCTTTTTGGATATCCACTTTGAAAGCACATCTTTTCACTTTCATCTTTTTCTAATTGTACCCATTCATAAGCTCTTGAAGTAAAAGTATGTTGTCACTGATTTGTCTTCTACCAATAAAAGCACCCTGATTATAGTCCACCAAATCATTAAGAACAACCTTGATTCTGTTGGTAATCACCTTGCTAATGCATTTGTAAACAACCCCACAATAAGCAATAGGCCTATAGTCTGACACCTTCCTAGGATTCTTAGACTTAGGAACAAGAGATATAATAGTAGTGTTTAATTCTCCTAACATCTTGCCACTTAAGAAGAACTCTTTAACAGCCTTGCATACATCACTCCCAACAATTTCCCAAGAAGCTTTAAAAAACTTAGAAGTAAAGCCATCAGGCCAAGGAGCCTTATTATCTTCAATATCAAACATAGCCAGCTTAATTTCTTCATTTGAGACAGGACAAGTCATCTTTAGAGCTTGATCATCAGAAATTCTTTTTGAGAACAAATCAGCAAGGTCATCAATAGGATAGGTTTCACCCTCAACCCCAAAAATATTTTGAAAATGTTCCACAAATTTACCAGCCACCTCAGGACCAACAAAACAATTCCCATCAACATCATAAATAGTTTCAATCCTGCTTCCACTTAGCGTACCTTTAATTGCATTATGAAAATAGGCATTATTCTGGTCACCCTCTTTAAGCCACTCAATCTTTGACTTTTGCTTTAAGAATTTTTCCTCATCCATACAAGCACTTCTATAAGCATTATAATATACCATTTCTTCTTCTCTAAGAGTAGAGCTATTAGGGAATTTATCTAATTCCACTTGAACTCTCTACAACTCAATTTTCAGCTTTTTGACATTATCAAACACATTCCCATTCACCCTGTTCAATTTCCTCATATGCTTCTTAATAAGTCTAAGTCTTCTAGCCAGAACATACATATCAAACCCATCAATAGGAACAACCCACTTTTCTTTAACAATCTTCAAAAAATCAACCTTGTCAGCCAGGAAATTCATGAATCTAAAAGGTTTAGGTTTTCTGGAGGAAATATCATTGATGGAAAGGAGAGCAGGGCTATGATCAGAGATAAGGAAGGGGAGAAAATTAGCACTACTAGCTTTAAACCCCTCCAAAAAATGACAATTACCCATGATTCTATCATGTTTCTTCAAAATACCCAAATCAGGGTTTTTCATTTTCTGAATCCATGTGAAAAACATCCCTGTCATAAAAATATCTTCCATTTCTAAAGCTTCAACGCAGTTTCTAAAATCATGTACACCATAATTATTATTGATATTCCCCCTAGAGTACTCATCATCAAACAAAGTGATGTTAAAATCACCAAGTAAGATCCAAAGGTGATTACCAGCTATACTATTGTGATCTTCAAGGTTTCTCCAAAGACTAAGCCTAGCCTTCACATTAATTCACCATAGATGAAAGAAACATACATAGACTTACCATTAGCAATAACAATAACCAAGAGATGAATAACTTGATCACTTTTAGACAGAAAAGAAGCAGTGAAAATGTTAGGATCCCAGCCAACAATGATCCTACATCCTTTACTACTTTCCACACTGTTAGATACCCAATTCCATCTGCCCATAATACTATCACAGACTGGACTAACAGCTTTTTTGTTCAGTCTAGTTTCCATAATTCCACACATACCAATACTATTATTAATAATAAGATTCCTAAATTCATCTTGCTTAGAGGTTTTAGACATACCTCTAATGTTCCATGAAGCTAATTTGATCCCCATTAAACAGAAAAGGAAGTAGATGCAGCATCACTCTGCATCTGGGTCATATTAGTATCCACCACATTAAAGACATTATTCTGAGTCATAAAGGCAGCATGTGCAGAGGCATCTTCAACCACTTCATCAATCATAACATCACTACCACTGTTACCAACTTGCCCCTTGACATCAACATTCTTCAACTTATAATAATAAAGTAACATATCATCAGTCCATTTCTCATTAAAGGGAAGATTTTGGTTAAAAAAATAGATCTACTTCAAGTAGTTGTTTGCAAGAAGTGAGACCTTGATTCTATCCAACTCTGCCCTGTACATTTCATCATAAAGACCAGGAAGGGCAACATTGCGAGCTTGCCTAGTTTTCCTTATTCTTTCAGCAACCATTTCTTTAGCTTTCTTGTTTGTAGTGGAACCAATACTCCTGTTACCTTCCACAATTTTCCTTTCTAAATCAAGAATCTTATTCTTAAGAACATCAATATTATTACTAGGATCATTCCCACCCCCAACACTATTCCCCACTTCATGCTCTTCTACCATACTAACATCTTCATCAGCATCAAACAGAGTGGAATACGTATTCTGAGTATGAACTTCTTGCTTCCCAACATTCTTCTTTTGAGCATTCTCCTTATTATTAGCCTTATTCTTCTTTGCAACACTTTCAAAACCAGCATTCTCAGCACTACTCTTATTCACCATTGGGTCTTTTTGAGTGTCAACAGACTTTGAGCTCTCACCTTTTTGAATATTCTTATAACCACCTCTACCAGTAAAACCACCCCTTCCTCTAGCAGTACTGCTTCTTGTATTGTAAGTGCCTCTATTGACAAATTGACTGTTAACCTAATTGCTTACACTACCATTATTAACCACTTTTTTATAAGAGACAATTTTCCATGTATCATTAGCATTCATTTCACTGTTAGTTTTCTGAGCATTTTGAGCATTGATTTCATTCATCTTTGCAACCTCAACCTCTGTCAATTCCCTTTTGGTACAAGCTTCAAAGCTGTATCCAAAAACCTTACAATGAAAGCTTACAGGAGGACTCCAAGCATATTCAACACCAAGATTCATGGACCTTCCAAGACTCTTATAACAAACCTCAATACATCCAGGAAGACCCTTAGCAGCATCAACTTCCACTAGGACCCTAGCAAAAGTAGCTCTACCAGAAGCATTCTTACACATGGAAGCAGTGATTCTATCCATAAGAATAGGAGTGCCAATTCTACTTGCAATTCTACTTATACCTTCCACATTCCATGCTTCAAGAGGGACATTGAAAATTCTAACCCATAGAGGAACTTTTGTGGGTTCAGGATTGACAAGACATAAACCAGCTTCCCATTTATGAAGAAATAATGGTTTTTGGTCCACAAGCCAGGGTCCATTTTCAATAAAAGTTTGCATACCTTCCATAAAATTAAACTTAAGATAGTACAAACCATTATCCATAGTAATAATTTTATCAAGCCCATACAACCTCCACATCCTCCTAAGATGCCAAGAGATCTCCCTATAACTCATTTTCATCCCAACAAAATACCCAACTAGAGTCAGGTCCCACAACTTGTTACCCTCAGCAATCAAAGGATCAAGATCAACAACCTCCTTTCCCTCCTCATTAACAGAAAGAGGATACAACCTCAACTTATTACTACCATTATCAACCATACCCTTTAGAGTACTAGCAAAAGAGAGAGTATTCCTAGTGTAACTACCAGTGTTAGCAGCTTTAACAGAATCATCATTAGCTTGCCCAACCTTATTTTCACTAGACTGAACACCAGAATTAACACTGGTACAAAAATTTGTATCGGTCACACCAAAAATGTGTGACGATATGCGTATAGTCACACACGTTTTTTTTGTTGTGTGTCACTAACGGTCCCGCCACCGTAGGTGGCATATGGTCACATTGTTGAGTTCGTGGCCTTTTCCATCAAAAAAGAGTGACCAAAACCCCGAATATGTGTGACAAATTAGACACAAGTTTTGTTGGTTTAGTCATTATTACTGACTGTAAACACTTTATAGTCACACGAATGTTTTTTGAGAGTAACAATTGTTCGTCATTTGTTTGTGTGGCCTTTTGTAATATTTTTGGCCACATTAATTTTATGTTTGTGTGGCTTTTTGTAATATTTAGTCACACAAACCATGTTTGTTTTGGGTATATAGTCACATACAATTAAGCAAGCAGTGGCCAAAAGCGTTAATAACTATGACCATATGATGTTTAAAGTTCAGACATATGTGTTTTGTGTGACTAATATTCATCCAATGGTCACATGAATTTTTAATTTGTGTGGCATTTTGTAATATTTAGTCACACATCGAATTAAAGAAAGAGTGACCAATGATGTGAGTATTGCTAGTACTAAGTTAGTACTGTTGGATCAGAGTTAGTACTGCTAGTATATAAATAAAATAGAATTAAAAACAAAAAGCAATTTCAAATTGAATAAAACTCGAATTTATATAACTGAACCAAATATATATATAATTGTAATGTCGCATATAATCAAATTCTCAACTACCATAAGTTAAAGCCTTTTGAATCTTCGCCGCCTTAGCTTGCTTTAGCAAGGTTTTACTAGAGACCAAATGTTTTCGCTTCGTTGGTAATTTTAGTCCAGGATTTTTTTCACTAATATTTGGTATCGTAGCTGGTGGTGTAACATGTAATAAATAAAAGATGCTTGTATCAAACATTGAATTAAATATGAAGAATTATATATATGTAGGTTGAGAAAACACATGTATATATGTACCTCCTCTTGAATAATAACTTGATCGTTTGGCCATGCAAAGAAACCACCTATGCCTTCCTTAACGTCTTCTCCCATTACTTTGCTACGTCGGTATAATGTGCATTCCACTATCGATGACTCAATTGACTTTGTCGCGAATCATTCAGAGTGTTGGTTATGTGCGCATTTTTTCTATTAATCTGTATGACGAGACCCGTAGAGCAATTTTTCTCGTTCTTATAAGTGCTGAAGTTTGCACTTTATTGGTCTAAAAAAAAGAATTTTGCATTCGTATATATCAGAAATGTTTACAACAACATAATACTAAGAACATGCATGTTGAAATACATACTGTACTCCTTTGTGTATGGAGACACCACTTTCTTCGAATGGAGAATCTGTAGACCTGTTTCGTCGTTACTTTGGCCCGTTTTCTTAGGTGGGCAGTTTTAAACACGGTTCCTATATAATATAAATATAGATATATATAATATAGTATATATAATATATTATATATAGTAATGGTATGTATATATTATATATATATATATAATATAATATATTGTATGTATATATTATTAATATATATATATATATATATATATATAATAATATATATGTAGTATATATAATATATAATAATATATATAAATATAATATATATAATATATATAATGATATATATATTTGTATAGATATATATATATAATTATATATATATATATAATATTATATGGTATGTATTATAAATATATAATATAATTATATAATATATATATAATATAAATGTGTATATATATATATATATTAATATATTATAATAATATATATATATATATATATATATATAATATATATATATATAAGTTGTTGTATAATTATATAATATATATATATATGTATGTATACATTATAATATATATATATACACGGTACATTATTAAAACAAAAGAATAACAAGAAACATGTTGAAATACGTACTGCTGGTAGTGCTGGTGTTGGAGACACGGTTCCATGTGATTGGGAATCTGTAGAACCGGTTGTAACAATTCGCATTTTCGGGTTACTATTCATTTTCACTATTCACTTTTACTATTCACTCCCGATACCCGCACCACTGTATGACTAATATATTTAGAAATTTCCTTGTCTAATCATATACCTAGTCATCAACTAGATATTATTTGTATAATATCTTTCAAAATATCTCACTAAGAGAAGTCAAGTTGAAATTCTCTTCCAAAATATCTTAGGTAGATTTTTAGCAATTCCGGTTTAAGGTTTAAACGTCATTTAGGCATCCTGATATGTCCATAAAACATCATAAACAATAGAAATATGGATTTGTCTCATTTTACGACAATTCCACAAGTTTTGGAATTTTACGTTTTCCAGTTCTGCGTTTTACGCAATTTACCCTTTTTTCAGCTTACGATTTCCAACGTTAACAGCGTTTTCACGACCCATTAAACTTATCACTCATTTTTATAAGATAATAATGAGTATATTGATAAGTTTAATCATTTCTACAAGTTTCATATTTTTACGGTACCCGGTTTTACGTTTCGTGACCTAACAACTTACAGTTAGCTATTAACGGGATCAAAACTGACTCTGTAAAAGCAAGATATTATCAAAACTCATATCTAGTCATCCAAGATAGACCTTGAACGAAATTTAATGCTAAGTCACAATTCTTTGTGGCTTGATCTAAAGCCTTGATCTCTAAGATGGTAACAAGTATACTTGAAGTTGCAAAATTGAAAACTACTAACTAAAATATCCTAGAGATGTAACCTCCTTAAGGCACCTTCCTAAACACCTTCCTAACCTCCTCATGAGACTATATAAACCCCTTTCCCTCTCCTCTTCTTGCTGTCCCATATCATCACACACAAACACTCTCATAATCTTTATTCCTACTTCAAGTTTCACACAAGTTTCAAGCTACAAAGTAACTACATCAAATCCTTAGCAAGTTTAGGTGATTCTCTTGAGTTTAAATCCACTCAAGTCACCTAAAACCTCATCACCAATCCTTCAAGAATACAAGAGTGTAGAAGGGTTGCCAAAGTGTGGAAAGCTTGTTCAATCAAAGTCCTATCCTTGTTGTTAATTTCCTTTCATTAGAAAGCCAAAAGTTGTAAGAGACCCTAAAACACTTTCTTGCTCAATATCATTTTCATGCTTATTATGTTTCATTCATTCTATATATGGTCTTTGTGTTATGTTCATGATGTACAAACTCTTAAAACAAGTTATGGAAACTATATGTTAACATATGTTAAGTAAACAAGAAAACTAGTTACTTATATTGAGAAATACGACGAAAATGGTATAAACATGATATTGGACAATGACATACTGTGGTAGAGGACTTAAAAAGGAAAACATAACAATTTGAATCACCCAAAACGAGCATACAAGTCAAAAGATATGGCTAAAAGAAGTTACCAAAACTTTGAAGCAAAACTGTCCCAAAGTTTCTGTGACAGAACCTAAAACACGCAAAAAGAGGCCCTTCTGCTCCGTTTCATCAAAAAGTTAAAACACGAAAGTTGTCCGGAACAATGTATTCTTCAAAAACACAGGTGCACGGGTCCAGAAAATGCATAATGAATACTTTTTTTCTTCAAATTCTTAACAACCCCTTTTTTATACCCAAAGGACCATGTATTGGTTATGGCTAAGTAAAACCAAGAGGTCTAATGACCTTAAAGCCGAGACCACAGCCATGGCTAATGCCAAGGATGAGTCTCAAGACCATGGTAGCCATGACCAAAGTCACGGAAAAGTCACGACAAAGCCACGGCTAAGACTTTATGGCTTTCTAAGTCGAAAACATGAACTAAAGTGTTAGTCGTAACATAATCAGCCAATTTGGATCTACTCCATCAAATGACCATAAGACTTTGCAAGTAATATCACATCCGTACTAGACTTAAGAAACTTATAAAGATAACAATCTTCATTCAAAATAAACTTTCCTAAGTTTATTCAACTATTCGGACATGTAACTTTTAAAGATCAAAAACATATATTTTCTATCAAAATACTACAATACTAGGGAGCTTCATGTGAGGGGTTAATTTGGGTAAACGGATCGACGAGTTGCTGGATTGCCGATTTAAAGTGCCCTAGCTCCTCCACATGACCTCTGAATTATGATGGCCCGAACGGTAGTACAAGATATAAACTAAACATGTTTCATAAACCGTTTTTATATAACGACATACACAACCTATCAAAGTACTACATCATGAACAATATAGGGACATATATAGGCTCGTTTATGTTTTCTTAGACATTATTCCAAACCTAAGTTGCAACAATTATTCTAGGTTGCTCGTAGAAGTTCTCACGACATATCCATCATTCTCATTATACATCATCCAACTCTCGGTGAGTTCATAGCCCCATTTTCCATTACTTAATTGTTTTACAAACCCTTGGGGGAATACATGCTATTATTTTTAACCGAACACAATGCCTTTAAATTGTATGATTATCCAATTGTTTTATTATCACTAAGTACCATCCTTGCCAATCCAAGACCCCTTATCATGAACCATTTAATCACTATTAGTAGTGAGCGCGAATATTGTGAATAGGCCTATTGGGATTGACGAATCCCATTTGTATTGACCAAGTACGTTCAAACAAATGCACTAATATTTGAGACTTAGGTATGACGGCAAAGTACCTACCGGGGTAACTCCACCGATTGATATCGGTGCCCGTTAACGTTTTGGTTGCATGAGCTCAGTGAATAATAATAACTGTTTTGTTTTCCAACCATGAGTATGATCTAATTAACTCACACTACCAACATATTGTGTTCAACCATTTAATAAACTCTATGAATTTCACTCAACCTTTTTGTTGACAGTTTAAGCATGTATTTCAGGTCCATGATGTTAGAGGGTGGCACGGAGAAGCACAGTTATTCAAGAGGGCTATAAATTTTATTATCATTCGAAAACTCATTTAATGTAAATTGTAAACATGGAACCATCTAGGACCTCATTTTGTAATCTCTGATATTTATATAATTCGAATGATAAATCCTTTAAAACGACTCAATTAGAGTTCGTTTTCTATCGTTATAACTGTTGTGCCATGAAGTAACACCCAGTTTGAATTCCGCTGCGTATCACGAAATTGGGGGTGTTACACCGGTTTGTCGTGGCTTAAGCGTTTTCGTATGTCCGATAGTTTTAACAGGTTCCTATATGTATATATAAAACATGGTACATTAGTCATGTATATAAACTTAAAAAAATCAGAGGTTGATGTTTTATTACTTACCACTGTTTTCATTACCGGTATGTTTTCCAAAGTTTCAAGCCCCTTAGGCTTCTTCTGAATTATCGCATCTTTATCACGTACACCAACACTTGATTGAGTTCCATCGTCGGCCACCTCATTAGCACTGATATCTATATTATTAATGGCCAATGAAGTCGTCACCTAATATAAATTAAGAAATACGTACAATGGTGTTAGCATTAGAAAATGAAATTGTTAACAACATAAAAAATGGCTTACATCTGAGTCTAATGGCATTTGAGATTGCAAATTCAACGGAATCCCTTGTGATTTCAACTCACTCATCAGGTTAGCAAGCACTCCCTTTGTTTCTGAGATCTCACTGGACAATTTCTTGACCTGCTCATCTTTTTCTGACATCTCGTTGGACAGTTGCTTGACCAGTAGATCTTTTTTTTTGATGCTCGCGTCTCTCATTATCAAGTTGATTTTGAAGTAACTCAATTCTTTCATCAGTTTCTTTTCTTCTTCGAGGAAGATAAAAATACCTCTTATATGTAACTCCACTTCCCACTCCTCTTGCATAACCTCCCTTTTCCTTACCAAACACAACTGTCATGGCATCAGTGCCACCATCAACATCCAAGGTTTCCTCCTTGATCTTTTCATCAGCTTCTTTCTGCAAAAAAAAATATGGGAATTGTTGGTATTAAAAGTTAGTACTGCTAGTATACACATTAATACGGCTAGTACAAAGTTAATGCTGCTGGTATATAAGCTAAATAATAGAATTTGCAGTCAAATTTACAAGTTTATCTGCCAATGAACTAGTCACAGCATCTGGAGATTCTCCGTCTTTGTTTTGCCTTCCTTTGATCCACAATACACTACGCGGGGGTTCTTCATCTGCTTCAATTTCTTTTTTTTCGATCTAATGAACATCAAGTGCATACAATGTATAAACCAAGATAATCGACTCTGATCAATTTGTAAAACAAATGTAAACTTACCATTTTCTCTAACATATCCACCTCATCCCATGTTATGCTGATATTTTTGGAACGCGACAGTTTAGCTTTATCTTATTTCTCCTAAAAACACAAAATCATAAGGCGTTTAGATGCGGTAATGCTGCAAACTAAAAATTATGAAATGACATATAGACTTAAACAAAGATGACTAATTAAAACCTTGTATGCATCGGTGATCGTGTAGGTTACAAACTCAACCCATTCTTCTGGTGTCATAATTGTACTATACTTTTCTGGGCGTTCATTCATTTTCGAAGGTGTATCTAGGTTGGGCAATATGTATTTTTCCCTGAGTTTCATTCTGTAATTCCTTAGCAGTTGACCAAGACAATTCATTATCACCTTTTTGAATGTCACCTCAACATCAAAATATTTCTGCAAAGATTAACACAATGTTGTTAATTAGTTGCAGATAATTGATAAATTAAACTTATATATGTAGTACTGGGTTAAAAATTAGTATATATTTTTCATCCCATAATTTTTGTCTTGATTATTTATCCACCTTCTTCCAGGATAGAACCTTCAAACCTGTGTGGTCACGAACCACATCTCCTAAAAAACTCAAAAACAGAGCTCTGTTTAATCCTGCTACCCTATTCATTGCATCGAAGGTTACCTTGTGCTTTATTTGACCAGGATTTCCATATAGACGGCGAAACTTAGATAGCCTGGTTATGCCCCTATTAGATAGTGGTCGATTTAATTGGTTGACATTTTCTTCATCAGATGAATAATATTCCTCGTCCTCATAATGTATTGTGTTAACATCATCACCTTCATTATCTGCAAGCAAAATATCAGTATCAACGTTTTCAATCCTTTCCATGACTCTTGATGAGCCACAATGTGTACAAGAAAATGATTCTGGCTTGGAGAGTAAGATTGAAGATTTGATTTTTATGTTTTGGTTTTAGTCTTTAGTTTAGGAGATAAAAGAGGGTTTTTTCATGAATATGGTCTCTTATTTTTGTTAATTGCTTAGGTAATTTAAAAATTTTGGATGAAAATTTTAACTCCAAATTCTTTTAAATTATTTTCAAAAAATTTTGTTTATGAACACAAACTGATTTTCTTTTCTCCAAAATCATGACTATTGAGTTTCAGGCGGCATCTTTCAGAAAACCGATAGATGATGATTAATACTACTCCACCTCAGTCCCAATATTGTCCTTGTTTTACTTTTTAAGTCTTTCTTTTACAACTTTTACCTTAATTTTTATTTCTTGTGTTATATAATACTTTGTGTGAAATAGATGAATGGATTGTGTTTTAAATATATTTTCATTTGTATAATTTTCATCAAGTATTATATAACACAAATAAAAATATTTAAGGTCAAAGTTATAAAAGAAAGACTTAAAAAGTCAAACATGGACAATAATTTTGTTAGAAACAGCAAACTAAGTCCTCCTTCCCTTAAACTATGACTATAAATTAGGGGTATTGATCGGTTCGGTTATCGGGCTGTTCGATTAGTTCGGTTTCATTAAATCGGTAATATTTTTATTCGGGTCATTAAACACAAAAACGTGTAAGAGCAAACAAAAATGGCTAAAAACGGATAGAAATGGATGAAAACGGACTAAACGTGTAAATCGGGTTGTCGGATTAGTTCGGTTTCATTAAATCGGTTATATTTTTATTCGGGTGATTAAACACAAAAACGTGTAAAAACAAACAAAAATGGTTAAAAACGGATGGAAACGGATGAAAACGGACTAAACCGGACGACAACGTGAAAGAACGTAAGAAAATCTATGAAACGTAAGCAAATGTACAATAATGTGTAAAACAGACGAAATGTATTAAAACGGAGGAAAACGTCTGAAATAGACGAAAACTGACAAAAACATGAAAAAACGGACGAAAAACGTATGCCAAACTAAGAAAACGTATCAAAACGGCCGAAATCGTTTAGAAACGACTAAAACGGACGAAAACGCACAAGGGTCGGGTTACCGTGCGGTTCATGAAATGTTCACTAAATAAATAAACGAACATAAATGAACTTTTACCGAACGGTTCATGATGAATGTTCACTGAACGTTCAGTTCGTTTACAACTTTTAATTCAACAATTGTTTTTATTTCTTTTTTATATTTTGTCCAAGTCGATTCAATATCAAGTCGCAACAAACGAGTCACGGTCAAATATTTATTCACAAATCATGAGGTACAACTAGTTGTTCAATCAACTCATTGTGCATGGCATACTGTTAGGATCATAGTTTTCAACTATTCAGTCAAGTCTCGGTCATTTCAATAAATGTAATAGGTTGCTCGTATTATCACTTTTATTTACGTTTTAGCTTAATACTCGTATGGTTATAAGACGAGTCCAATAAGTGTCCAATGGGCCTTGAAAGCCCACGACATTGAAGATAGGGAAGGAAGGGAGGGTTGCCCTATCCCTCTCCTATAAATAGGACACTATGTAACTCTTTTATATTGTTGGTTAATTTCATATCTTAAGGAAACTCTTGTTCTTTCATCTTTCAGATTGATCTTAATCAACCAAGTCTATTTCTCATCTCATTTCTTTCATTTGAATACTTGTGTTTACTAATATGGTGACCTAACAAGTGGTATCAATTGCTAGAAGAATGTATTGATTCGTTGTTTTGTGTTCTACGCCCCCTAAAACTAATTTTTTAGCTCGTTAATCTCAAAAAGCTTCAAACTTTCTTGCTTCTTTTGTTTTTTTATCACATATTTGACATCAAACTTGTGTTAAAAACCAAAACAAACAACAAAGTTTCAACCTTTTTGGTTTATTTTGATTCGAACAAAAATTTGTACTTTTTATCGAAATTTTTAAAATTTTTTATAAAAAGTTCAAGTTTGCAACTTTCATTAAGATTTTATCATTTTAATGCTAGTTGTACAAGAATCTTTGGTTAAAAACTCGTTTTAGGATTGCTTTTGCACAAGACAAGAATCGTATGTACTTTTGCTATTTATCGAGAACCATAAAACGCTTATTTATCGAGAAGTTTCAAAACCCCATTTTATCGAGAACATAAAACCCTATTTTATTGAGAACTTGTGTTCTTGATACTTCAGTGTTTTGGTTGCTTACTCAGTGCTTTTCTCTCTTGTATAAGAAAGAAAACACTTCGACATATTGGATAGTTTCGTTATTGTATAATCTTGAAACTTTGGATTTCTTTTATCGAAAACTTAGGTTATCGAGAACCTTATAAGTTATCGAAATCAATCTCTTGTTTCCGAAATCTTATAATTCTATCAAAATTAACTTAAGTGCCATCGAAAAGAAACTCTGTCTCACATTCACCAAAGATCTCGATAATTGTCTCCAACATTTCTCGATAACTTACCTTTATCGAGAATAACGCGAGTTATCGAAATCTTTCTTGGTTTATCGAGAACTTTTGTTTCTTGGGATTATTTGAACTTTAACCGTTTATCGAAATCTTCCAATTGCCAAGCATCAAAATCTTAGTGACTTTTGGGGATTAAGCTTTTGTACTTTACCTTCTACAAGATCCATAAACCACAAGTTTTTCAAACATGTCTTACGTACCATACTCTGAAGCTCCATTTCAACATCCTCTATATATCAATGCTCGTCAACATCTACTGCGTGGAACTGCATATACTCCTCCATTTATGCTATCAGGACCATACCATGTTTGGAAAGACAGATTTCTGCAAATCGTCCACATTCTGATCTACTCCTGAAATCAATCAAAGATGGACCATATAAGATGAAATTCATTGCTGATACTGAAGGAAATATCACACTTCAAACTTCTGATGATCTGACTGGTACTGAACTTGATCAATACAATGCTGATAAGGAAGCTGCTTGGTTTATCACTACCGCTCTTCCTAATGCCATATACACCAAGCTGGAATTTGATGCAAGTGCTCAAGAGTTGTGGAACCACCTTGCTATTATGCACAGTGATGAGGATCCAACAGTCATCACTGATAGACTCATTCGATCTTGCTTACAGAGAACGTTTCCTAAGACCATTTTTCCTGCACCAATCATCATTCATGGGTTCACCTACACAAATGAANAAGGAAGCTGCTTGGTTTATCACTACCGCTCTTCCTAATGCCATATACACCAAGCTGGAATTTGATGCAAGTGCTCAAGAGTTGTGGAACCACCTTGCTATTATGCACAGTGATGAGGATCCAACAGTCATCACTGATAGACTCATTCGATCTTGCTTACAGAGAACGTTTCCTAAGACCATTTTTCCTGCACCAATCATCATTCATGGGTTCACCTACACAAATGAAGGATTTGTCTTGGACAACTCTAGTGAGCATACTTCAGAAGATCCTCATACTCATCAAACGATTATGCAACAGTTTGAACAACTCGGTGTGTCATTGATCGCGGTTTACCAAGCGGTGAAGCAAGAACCACGGGTCGATGTCCCAACGAGGGTTGAAATTGATCAAGTTACTCAAGTCGTGAGTTATGTGTTATGAATGAGATTTTTAAAAGATTTTGTTTGGTTTTAATTAAACTACAAAAACTTAATTGAAAAGTTAAACTAAGTAAAGAACGGAACAAAGAGAAATAAAACTATCAATTAAAGGAAACATAAGTTTAAGAAAGAAGTAAAAGAAATGTAACACGAAAGCAATTAAGAAAATGTTTTTGTATTTTTAATTAACGAAAAGAAAGTTGAACTAAGAAAATAAAACAAGTGAAAGAAAAATAAACTAAGTTAAAAAGATTAAAAGAAAATTTCGGCAGAGTAACGGTAAGAAAATGGTAAAAGAAAGCTCCACTCGATAAACGATGGAGTGTAAATAAGCCTAGCTCGGCTTGGTAAATAACAAACGAAAACAAACTAGCGAAAAGAGAACCAAACTCGAGAGCACGGGACCAAACTTGCAAGATAAGACTTTGCCAAGATGAACTCGCAAAGGAATTGAATTGCTTACTCGCAATCCAAGTTGCTTACTCGCAACTGAAATCTTACTCGCTATTTTGAACCCTTACTCGCTATTTGGACACTATTCGCAACACATGAACACTTACTCGCAGAAAAGAAGCTATTCGCAAACAAAGGACCATATTCGCAGAAACTCAAAAGTACTATTCGCAGAAATTTTGAGAAAACTATTCGCAACTTATTCGCTAAATATAAACCTTACTCGCAACTTTACATGAAATCCTTATTCGCTATTTTTTTGAGAACTTATATTCGCTATTTTGAGAAAATGCTTATTCGCTAAACCCTATTTATATAGAAAACATTACGTAAAGTTTGAAAACACATGCAAAAAATAAAAAGAACGAATTTTTAACGCAAAATAAGCTTAAGGACTCAAAAGAAACTAATGTCTACTCATTAATAAGCACTCTAGAGGATTCAAGAGAAGCTTTTACAAGCTTTACGAGCTTAAATAAGCTCAAGTCCAATTCTAGGGCTTGTAACATGTAAACAACTTTTAAGCAATAAAAATGACAAATAAGCTAAAGAAAACTTTATCAAAACTTTTAAATAAGCTTAACAAAAACGTACCAAAGCTCTCACAAGCTACCAAAACCCAAATAAGCTCAACTCATGATCATAAGGCACGAAATAAGCTTTCATGCAAAAGTGGTGTGACTTTTTGTGAGCTTATTTGAATCAAAGTGGAAGAAAGAAGCTTGGATAATAAGATGAAAAGCAATGAAGTAAAGGTAAATAAGCAATACAATAAGCAAGTAAAAAGCTTTAAGACTT
>LBNU01022387.1:48858-66582 GCA_014162995.1 Artemisia annua
CCACCACTACCACCAATTCGTAACTCAAACAAGAACTGAAGAATAATCCAGTAACTCCAAATATGGTAGTATACGGGTAGCATGTCTCGAAGAGTCCAATAACCCTCGTGTGTTCAGTTTTTATCCCAAATGTCTCCCGTACATTTCTATTTTCCTTACTTCGTTATTAACCAAATTTAATAACAAATGTCTTTACAACATATAATTTAACGATTGTTTTTATCTCTTTCTTTTATGTTGTCCAAGTCGATTCAATATCAAGTCGCAACAAACTAGTTACTATTTCTTTTCGAGTCACGGTCAAACATTTATTCCCTCGGGTCAATAATAATAAACCCAATCCCAAAATCATTGTTGGAAATATTGAGTTTGGAAGTTTATTATTCACAAAGCATGAGATACAAATAGTTGTTGCATCAACTCATTGTAGTTGGTAAGTTAATACTTGGTAAAAGGAAAGTGGATACATATTTTGCATACCACGTACTGCTTCCTCAATTCCTTATCTTTAGGAACAGTTTTAAAATATCTTCAATTCACAGTATGATTTAGGCGCCTTTGGTCGATCCCTTTTCCCGCCTAAATATTGGGAACCGTTCATCTACCTCTCCGGCCTATTTATACCTCTATATTGTATAACAAAAAGAACACACACAAACACATATATCCCTTTTTGCTTTTCTAAAAAAAGAAAAAAAAACATAAATCCCTTTCAAAGAAAACTTCAACAATGGCAGCAAATGGTAACTTTCAAAATGATGCAGAAGAGTATGAGTGGGTATTAAACAACAGTTTGCTATGGGACGCAATGTTTAATCATTTCGGGTATGATATCAATTAACAATATGGGTCGTATAGGCAGGTAGATACGTGGATGAGGACAATAATTTTGAGATGGCTGCATAGACAATACTTTTACTGGGATGAGCTTTATGGGGAGTCTGAAGAAGATGAAGAGGATGAGGAGGATCAACAGGATGCGCAGCAAAATGTGGTGGAGCAACAAAATGAAGAGGATGCGCAGCAAAACGTGGTGGAGCAGCAAAATGAAGAGGGTCAGCAGCAAAATGTGGTGGAGCATCAAAATGTGGTGGTGCATCAAAACCAGGGGGTCAACAAGATGGGTTTGTAGACCCGTTAAATCTGGGAAACAGGATTACCGATCTTGAAATTAAGTTTCGATATCTCCAAGAAAGGTATGGGATGAAAAGCAGGGAGGAGAGCTCTGGTTCTAACAAGTTGGTGTGAAATGTAGTGAAGCAGTTTTTAATGATGATGTTGTAATGGTTTTAGTATCTTTAGTATTTAGGTAGGATAATTATGTTTATGTTTGCAGCTTTTATGAATGGTTGTACCTTTTCAAAAATATCAATGAAAAATTTTATGTTTAATTAATTGTTTATGGTTGCTTATGATGTCAAACTGTCAAGGGGTGTTTGGTTTCTTAGATTAAAGCAGTATTTTTTAATGAGACCTTGTTTCATAAAGTTGGAGGTCTAAATAGTACTCCCTCTATCCCGTCCCTAAATAAATGTCTAGTTTGAGTTTTTAGAGTCAAACTGGTTCAACTTGACCTTAAATATCTTTTTGGTGTTATCCCATTCTCTTGTTGGTTATTTCAATACATTAAAGAAACTCTTGCACTTTTATTATTCATATTTGTTATAATCAACCAAACTCTATTTCTCATCTCATTTCTACCAAATCTATACTTGTGCTTAAAATATGGTGACCTAACAAGTGGTATCAATCGCCAAATAGAAAGTATACGTTTTGTTTTTGTACCAAAACGACCCAAAAACTTGTTTTTCAATCGTTATTTTTGATTAAAGTTTGCTACTTTCTTGTTTGTAGTGTTTCTATCACATATTTGTCATCAAAATTGTGTTACAAACTCAAACAAACAACAAAATATCAATTTTTTTGCAAAAATACGCAAGCTTAGAAACTTGTACTTGTTTTCGAAATTTTTCAAAATTTCAAAAAGTTGTTCAAGTTTGCAACTTTCTTTAATATTTCATCATTTTAAGGTTAGTTGTACAAGAATCTTGGATTAAAAACGTGTTTTTGGATTGCTTTAAACAAAAACAAAATCTGCCAAAAAGTGTACCTTTTTCGAAATCTTTTAAACCCTAACTTTCGAGATCTTTTGTGACTGCTTCTAAAGTGTTTTCGTTGGTTACTCAGTGCTTTTCTCTCTTGTATAAGAAAGAAAACACTTCGACTTGTTGGATATTTTCGATATTGTATAATCTCGAAAATTTGTGGAATTTTTTTCGAAAATTTTGAACTTTCGAGATCTTTTCTGGCTTATCGAAATCTTTTGATTTTCGAGATCCTTGGAAAACTTTCGAAATCCTTTCATAATTTTCGAGAACTTTACTAATTCCTGCTACAGTAAAATTTCTCGAAACTTTGGCAAAATTTTCTCGATAAACTTGGTTTTTTCGAAATCTTTTGTAAATTTTCGAAATCTTTGAATTTTTTCGAAATCTTTTGTACTTTGACTGTTTTTCGAGATATTCAACATTTTAAGCTTTGGAAACATACTTGGGATAGTTTTCGAGAATTGGCATAACACTTATACCTTCTACAAGATCCATTGTCACACAAGTATTTCATCATGTCTCAACCACCGTACTACAACTTTCATCATCAACAACCCTATCATCAAACACAATTGTTTCGTCAACAACAACAACAATTTCAACAACAACAACCTCAACAATCATATCCATATAATCAAATGGTCCCTCAACAACATGTCATGATGCATCAAGATAAACAACTGCCTCAACCTCCACCATTTCCAATGCAACAAATCACTCAACCGTCGAAACAAACTCATTGGTTTGACCAAATGTGTGAAGTAATCACTACTCAACAATCGAGACATGAAGCAGGTTCACTTGACACACCACCCATGCTCACACCCAGTAATTATGCTCAGTGGTCAAGTCGATTCATAAGATTTCTTGAACTCAAGAAACCACATGGCAAATACATGAGACAAGTTATCAATGAAGGCCCATTTGTAACACCGACTACCCATGTCCCAGGTGATCCTAATGCTAATCCACCCGTACCGGAATCATACAGACCCTATACTGATGCTCAACTCACTGCTGAACAACTACTTCACAAAGAAGCTGATGAATATGCCATGATCTACATTCTTCAAGGCATACCTAATCCAATCTTTCCTAGTGTTGATGCTCAGAAAACTGCTAAGGCAATGTGGGAACATGTTCATCTCCTAATGGAAGGAACTCAGTTGAATCAGGAGGACATGGNCGTACCGGAATCATACAGACCCTATACTGATGCTCAACTCACTGCTGAACAACTACTTCACAAAGAAGCTGATGAATATGCCATGATCTACATTCTTCAAGGCATACCTAATCCAATCTTTCCTAGTGTTGATGCTCAGAAAACTGCTAAGGCAATGTGGGAACATGTTCATCTCCTAATGGAAGGAACTCAGTTGAATCAGGAGGACATGGAGTCAAAACTTTACATGGAATACACACATTTCATGATTGAGCCAATGGAATCACTTGAGTCTTAGTATCACCGCTTCATTAACATCATTAGTGACCTCGATAGACACAACATCATCTTACCAAAGATTGCTGTCAACACGAAGTTCTTAGGATGTCTTGGTCCTGATTGGCAGAAGTATGTGACGTTTGTTCGACAAGCCTGAAACCTTCATGAGACACCATATGGTTTGTTGTATGACTATCTGAAACATCATCAACGTGAAGTTGACAATGATCGCGCTCTCAGAGGAAACTATTCACAGCCCCCACCTACAAACTCTTTGGCGCTTGTTGCTCAATCACATGTTCCGGCTCAACCATTACAACACAATGTTTATCATCCAGAACAGGCTTATCACAACAATCCATCTCCGTGTTCATCTTATGGTTCTTCATCGCACCCTCCTGCAAATCAATTTGCATCATATGACAACAATGACACCTTGTCTACACAACTCATTGCTAATGATGACGATGATGATGAGGACTTCAACAGTCTCAACCAAGGAATTGCACTCATAGCCCGGGCTTTCAGCAAATTCTCAAACAAGTCCAACAATTGACTTCGTTCATCTTCAAATACAAGGAATCAAGCTGTCATTCATGATGGTTGCGTTGAGATTCAGAATCGCAGCAGTAACAGATTTGGATCGGGTGTAATATGGGTAACTCTAATTCTGGTCAACGGTTTAACAACAATGGAGGAGTCAGGAACAATGGTGGTGTCCTTCAGAGAAAGGCAGAGATTGTTGACACAGGGAATACTGAATCAGGGAATACAGTCATCAGATGCTATAACTGCAATGGAATAGGTCACTTGGCAACTGCATGTCCATCACCGAGAACTCAAGGAAGTAAGTATCACAAACAGGCATTACTCCTTGCTCTCAAAGATGAAGCCCGCAGCAACACGAATGCAAATGACAACAGCTTCATGGCTAATGCACATTCTGATGATGACATGGAAGATTTGGAAGCTGCTGTTATGCTGATGGCCAACATGCATGAACTCCACATAAGTGACTCAGGCCCAGTTTATGACACTGATGGTCTTTCTCAGGTAACTGATCTTAACTCATGCCTCATACATGAAATTGCCTCCCCATCTGCATCTGAATCTTACAAGGAACAAGAAGTTCAAAATGATTCATTGTTATCTACACACACGAATACTCAAATGGACACAAAGGTTATATTTGATGATTTTCAAATTAACCCGGTTGTCACATTTGATGATTCGGATACTGAAACTGTCAATGATAACAATGCTCACGTTGAACATTTTGATCCTTCGTCTGGTCCAGATTCAGAAATTCAGTCCCTTCTTATGACTAGTCAATCTCAAAACATTAAATGTCAAGAGCTTAATGCTAGATTGAAAGAGAAAAATGCATCATTAACTAGGGATATTGAGTGCTATAAATTTCAACTGTCAAACGCGGAAAAACTGATTCAACGGGAAAAAGGCTTTGAAGCTGCTTTTCTAAAATCTTCTCGTCACGAAAAAGAGTTAGAACACCAAATTGCTAAAATTATGGAGTCTAAAAATGACTTAGCTTCTGAGCTGGAAAAACAAGCGTTTGAACACAAAAAACAAATTGCACAACTTGAAGCAATAATTTTAAAAACCAAAACGGAGTTGTCAAATTGTCAAGCTGAGTTCACGGAACATAAACAAAAAACAAGAAAGAAAGTTAAGTCATACGTTGATGAGATTGTTGAATTGGAACACAAGCTTAAAGAATTTCAAAATGTTGTGTATAAAACTGGTAATTCAGTGACTACTATTCAAAAGTTTTCAGTAACTCGAACAAACAATGGTCACGGCTTTGCAATTGGAAGTGATTCACCATGTTTTTTACGTGTAGCACTCAATGAGATTCCAAAGTTATATAGTGCAGATCATCTCTTTGACGATACTGTTGTTCGTACTGTTGTATATGATTGTGAAGAGGAATATGAAATTGAAGAAGAGAGTCGATCAAAAATGGAAAATGTGACATACAATAAACCTTTTGATTACTCTAAAATGCCTCCTATTACTGATATTTTCACACCGCAAAAAGAGAAATCTGAACAACCATGGTACATAATCAAACCTCAAGAAGTTACTTCTCATGTAGCTCCTGCTAAACCAGTGGTGCAAATAAATGGTCCTTTACCAAATGATAACAAACTTCAAAATCTTCCTACACGTTGTCGTATACTTAAGTATTTCGACACGTTCATGGATAACATTGAACAATTAGATGAAGCCATTGAACGCAACTCTAAAATAACGGTTTTTACTATTACTACTCCTCATGAGAGAGAAAAACGAGAAGTGTTTCAAAAACAGTTTTTACCAATTGCACGACATTTGCGTCATTGTGCTCGCCACTGGGAACAGGAACTTCAAAAAGAAGTCTCATCTATGATGAATGTGTTTCAAGAAACTGAACAAGCGATTTTAAATCAAAAACGTCAAAATCAATTTTTACAAAAAGATGCTGATCGACTCTTGGAACATGTTCTTAGTGCTGATATAATTTCTGTGATTATGAATTCTCTTTATGAATCTGGTACTTCTATGCTTGTTGATGATCACTGTGATGATGTTGAGTTGTTATCTAAACAAATTGAGACATTAAAAGATGAAAACGTTAATCTCCGAAAACACAATGATGATGTGCAAAACAAACTTTCAAATGAGATTTCTCAACTCAACAAAAAGCTTGAAATGTGTCAAAACCAAATTCTTGATTTTGAACTGGAATTACAAAGTCTCAAAACTTCTACAACTTTTCGAAACGAAAACGAGGAACTTAAAAGTAAAATCTCGAGATATGAAAAGGAAATTGCAGAATTGCAAGAAGTTACAGATTTTTGGCAAAAGAGTCGTGATGAATATTTTTATTCTAACAGAAAACTCAACAGTGAAATTCAAGATAAAATGCACATTATCATTGAGTTGAAAGAGAAAGTACGTAAGCTTGAAAAAGGAAAATCTGTCAACACTAATGTAATTGCTCCATGAATGTACTCTTTAGACATAACAAACGTAGCACAACACACTAATAAGTCTAATTTGGATCCTTCCACTTCTACAGGAATATTTGCCACTCATAGCGTTAGCAGATCCAAGCATAAACGAATGAAATGGAAGAATAGGATTTTGCAACGTAGAAGAGAGACACTAGAAGCCTCTGAAGTAGAAGAACACCTTAGGACTTTGAATAAGACTCATCCTGCACTAGATTTTGATAATGATTTGGCAAATTGTAATCCTAATCTATGTGTAACGAATGATGAACCTTTGAATGTTTTACAAGTTGATGCTTCAGGTGTGTTTTGTCGTAAAAGTATGTTATCTGCTGATCATTCCAAATGTGTTGCAAATTATCTTTTATCTCGTCTTAAGAAACGTACATTAGGCAGAAAATCTAGGCCCACTAATGCTTCTAAATCTGTGCTAGGACGTATGCCCTGTGTAGTTTCTAAGAATGATATAGTCAACCCAGTAGTTGCGAACAATACCTCTAGGATCATGCCTACGGTCACTGAATTTGATATAAAGAAGGCTAAAACTAGTTGGAATTGGCAACGTTGGTTACAAAGGACACATAGCTTTAAATGGATTCCTAAAATTGTTAACATTTGTGCTTCTAACCCAACGGAACCCACAACTTCTTCGGGTTCCACCCTTACCCTTGTACCATCGTCGTCTCTTTCATGTGATGCAGGTGGTGCAAATTGTTCTTTGGATTGTTGATAGTGGATGCTCCCGACACATGACAGGCAATCTCAAACTGCTTAAAAACTTTGTATCAAAGTTTATTAGTACTGTCAGATTCGGGAATGATCATTTCGCTGCAATTATGGGCTAAGGGGACTATGTCAGTGGGAATATCGAAATTAGTCGTGTTTACTATGTTGAAGGCCTTGGTCACAATCTATTCTCAGTTGGTCAATTTTGTGATGGTGATCTGGAAGTTGCATTCAGGGAGAAAACATGCTTTGTTCGTGATCTACGAGGAAATGATCTCATGTCCGGCAAACGTGGGAACAGTCTTTATACAATCTCAATGTCTGACATGACCGCTTCCTCTCCCATTTATCTACTTTCAAAGGCTGAATCAACAAAATCCTAGTTATGGCACCAACGCATGTCACATCTCAACTTCCGAACTATGACTGATGTTGCTCGCCATAAATTAGTTGATGGTCTTCCAAGGTTCCGATATACAAAAGATCACCTATGTCCCGCTTGTGAACAAGGAAAGAGCAAACGTGCACACCTCACCACAAAACCAGAACCGAGCACTGATCATGTTCTTCAACTTCTTCATATGGATTTATGTGGACCAATGCGAGTACAAACGATTAATGGGAAACGTTACATACTTGTGATAGTCGATGACTTCTCCAAATGGACTTGGGTCTACTTTCTTCGAAGCAAAGATCAAGCTCCATCAATGATAATTACCTTTCTCACGAAAATTCAGGTTCAACTTTGCAACACAATAAGAATTGTAAGGACAGACAATGGAACTGAATTCAAGAATCAAACTCTTCGTGCATATTTTGAGAAAGTTGGAATTGAACATCAAACATCAATTGCACGGACTCCCGAACAAAATGGAGTGGTCGAAAGACGCAACAGGACGTTAGTGGAAGCCGCACGAACGATGCTCATTAATGCTCAATTACCAGATTATCTTTGGGCAGAAGCCGTCTCTACCGCATGTTACACCCAAAATCGTTGTATGATCAATAAACGTCACAAAGTCACACCGTATGAAATTGTTCACAAACGAAAGCCCAACATACAACACTTTCATGTATTTGGATCTCTTTGTTATCCGAATAATGATCGTGATGATCTTGGAAAGCTTAAGGCAAAGGCTGACGTCGGTATCTTCATTGGATATTGTGAAAACTCCAAAGGTTTTAGAATCTACAACCGTCGTACTAGAGAGATTCAGGAGACTATCCATGCTAATTTCGATGAGCTCACAGAAATGGCTTCTGAGCAAAACAGCTTAGGACCCGCAACCAACCGTCTAAACTTTCCAGATTCTTCAGCTGAACCGTTGTCACTAACTCGTCGAGAATTGGAAACATTGTTTTCTCCTTTGTTCGATGATTCATTTGAGACACGTGCACCCGATGTATCCACTAGTTTCGCTGCTCAACCTGATAATACTCAAGTACCTGATACAACGGTTACTACAACTACAATAGTAACACCCGATGCACACCCGACTGAATCACCAACAATAGAAGAACAAACCGCTTCCAACACCGACAACCCAACTGAAGATCTGAACCAACAACAAGTACCCGAACCTGTAAATTATGATCAAAATGCCTTCTTCAATCCATTTGCACCGACTCCGAACCTTTCTGATATTGCTGAGTCGTCAACACGCAACTTGGAATCAACTGATATGCAGTAGTTTCATAACCCTCACCCTTCAACACATCATTGGACTCGTGACCATCCAATTGTCAACATTATTGGTCATCCAACAGCTCCAGTTATGACTAGACAAAAACTTCATTCCGATGCCGAACATTGCATTTATGCTCTAAAAGTTAGTCATGAAGAACCGAAAAATATTAAAGAAGCTCTCACTTACGACAACTGGATTGAATCAATGCAAGAGGAATTCAACCAATTCAAACGTCTTGAAGTTTGGGAATTAGTTGAACGACCGGATGTATTTTATGTCATTGGGCTAAAATGGATTTGGAAAAACAAGTTGGACGCAGAAGGCAATGTTATTCGCAACAAATCACGTTTGGTAGCTAAAGGATATACTCAAGAGGAAGGCATTGACTTTGAGGAATCTTTTGCACCAGTGGCTAGACTAGAAGCTGTTCAAATATTCTTAGCATACGCTGCTCACAAAAACATGGTCGTTTATCAAATTGATGTGAAAACTGCATTTCTGAATGGACAACTACGTGAGGAGGTATACGTTAGTCAGCCAGAGGGATTTGTCGACCCAGAGCACCCAAATCATGTCTACCGACTTAAGAAGGCTATTTATGGTCTCAAACAAGCCCCCAGGGCGTGGTATGATAAACTTACTGCTTTCTTGCTTGCTAATTCTTTTACTAAAGGTTTACTAGATCCAACGTTGTTTATTCAAAAACACGGGGAAGATATTTTAATTTTGCAAATATACGTCGATGAAATTATTTTTGGCTCTACAAACAAAAAGTACTCAAACGCTTTTGCCAGATTAATGAAACAAAATTTTGAAATGTCAATGATGGGTGAATTTACGTTCTTTTTGGGACTACAAGTTCATCAGTCTCCCCGTGGAATTTTCCTAAATCAGTCCAAATACGCTCTTGCGATAATTAAGAAACATGGAATGACCAGTTGTGATACTTACAATACTCCTATGGCTAACACAACTAAGTTAGATATGCATCCAAATGGGAAACCAGTTGACCTCACAAAGTACCAAAGTATTATTGAGTCACTGATGTATCTCACCGCTAGTAGACCGGATATTGTATTTGCTGTATTTATGTGCTCTCGCTATCAGTCCAGTCCAACTGAACGTCACCTCAATAAGGCTAAGAGAATCCTTCGATACGTAAAGGGAACCATTAATTTGGGGATCTGGTATCCGAAGGATTCCGGTTTTGAACTAATAGCCTTTTCAGACGCTGATCATGCAGGGTGTATGGATACACGCAAAAGTACTTCTGGTGGTTTGTAGTTTCTAGGAGATAAACTCGTGTCTTGGCAATCAAAGAAGCAGGATTGCACATCACTATCGTCAACAGAAGCTGAATATGTTGCCATTTGGATGCGTACACAACTAATGGACTACGGTTACTTATTCAACAAGATTCTGATGTACTGTGACTCGAAAAGTGCGATAGCAATCTCATGCAACACGGTTCTGCATTCTAAGTCTAAGCACATTGATCTCCGTTATCACTTCATCAAGGAGCATGTTGAAAAGGGTACAATTGAGTTATATTTTGTGAGTACAGAATACCAACTGGCAGAGTTGTTCACAAAACCACTACCCCCGGGAAGGTTTACTGAACTAGTTCACCGGATTGGTATGTGGTGTTTGACTCCGGATGATCTTAAATCTTTTCTTGAAAACAGTTAACCGAGTCAAATACCAAAACTATCTTTGTAAATATTTACAAAAACAAAATACAATATCAAAAAAAAAATCAAAAAATCCAAAAAGACTTTACAATTTCTTATGTTTTTTAAAATGCTCGTACACAATCTTCGTCAACACTTTGGTTTATCAAAAGTTCAATATTTTCACACCAAGTGTTGAGGGGGAGTAAATGTTCTTCAAAATTTCAAAATCTTGTGCAAACATGTGTACTTGCATATTTCTTTGATGTTATAATGTTTCTTTGCAATGGTGGAACGTTAAAGGTTACCTCGTATCATTTCTTTCTTCACTTTTATTTCTTTATTAGCTTATCATTAACTATCGTTATGTTTAACCGTTAAATTAAATAATTAGGACATGTTATATGGTTAAGTTAGTAGTCAAGGGTCTAAAATTGCCAAGTTGTGAATGTTTCTTACAATTCACAAAAACAAACACCCCCCCCCCCCGTTTTTATTTCTTCATAAAATCAAAATCCAAAAACAAACACCCCCCTTTTTCATCTCACGGCTCAAAATCAAACTCCAAATCCTCGTTCTTGATCTCAAAACCGTAAGTGAATTCACGTTTGTTAGCTTATTCTAAGATAGGGTTTTCAATCAATTGCATTTTAGATGGCTAATTTTCGTGCAATTTAGAATTTAAGAACTAGGGTTTTCGATAATTTCGTTCTTTGCGTATAAATGTGTTTTAGGTTTAGAAATCGTAGGGCTTTTGTGTTTAAACGTCATATAATCATGTCCCTATTACCTAATTACAACTGTTTACACGTTAGGATAGATTTCGAAATCTAGGGTTTAAGCCGATTTGGGTTTTTTATGAATGTGTAATGTTTTTGTTGATATTATTGGTGGGATTTACTTGTTTATGTGTTTAGAACATGCCTATGCTAGTTAATTGTACCATAACATCAGTATGCATGATCTAGATAAATTAGGGTTCATGTTGAAATTTAGGGCTTTTCATTTGTGTGTTCTAGAGCCTAATTAAACTGTCAAGATGTGTTCTAATAAGTGGTAATTGATGTTATTGTGGGTTTTCACTTCATGATTTCTCGTGAATAAAGTTCTAGATAATTTCATGTCTCGTTATCTTTCGAAATCTTTCATGTGTTGCCTATTTGTGATTCTAACTGTTGGTTACCAATCTAAATACAGGCTTCATTCAAAAGATACAAGAAATTCTCACAAAAACGTACGACTTCAAAGATTTCGAAAAATTCTTGTATAAGAATTTTTCGAGAAAATTTTTCAAGAAAATTTTTCGAAATCTTTTCTCAAAAACTTTTTCGAGATCTTTCAAAATTTTCGAGATCTTTTCTCTTTCGAGAAAATCTTAGAAGATTTCGAAATATCTCATTAAAGTTTTCGAGAAAACACAGTTTCTAGATCTTTTCAGACATTATCGAGAAAATGTGAACAGAATTTTTTCGAAATCTTTGAATATGAAGTTATCGAAATCTTTTGTGAACAGTAATTTTTTCGAAATCTTTCCTTGGAAATTTTTCGAAATCTTTTAGTCCACAAAACTTGCGAGATCTTTGTTTGTGATAGCTTTCGAGAACTTTGTTGGACATATTATCGAGATCATGTACATCATGCTTATTGAGTATTCATATGTTTGTAAAATTTCGAAAACTTGTATCATGAATGAATTCTCATGTATATGTATATTGTGAGAACGTTAGTTTACTTGTGATTGTGTAGTGTTAATTAACATGTCACCATATAACTTATGTGCTGTAATCATCTATGTTACATGTTAAATAATAATACCGTCACTAATCACACATTAATTAACTGAACCATGATTGCATCAAATATGTCTTTGAATATCAAACGTGAACTCGGACTAATAACTAACGTATATGGATGTTTGATTTCATGACATGACACTTTCAGAACACAAATGGCTCAACAAGACGAATCAGTCCCACAACAACAACAGAACCTCCCACTACTCACACTTGGTGAATTCCTCCCTTCAGACTACAACGTCAAGTTTGACCAGAACAATCTTCGCATCGACTTCAACAAACTGAGCATACCAGATGACACATGCAAGATTGTTAAGAATATTCTTCTGGCTCATCCATGCAAGCCACTGCTCACCAAATCAGCATCAGTACCAACCTTCTACATCCATCAGTTCTGGCATTCTGCTAAGGCCAACTTGGACGACAGATCTTTCACTGTCAAGCTGGAACGCAAAGAATACAACATTGATTACGATACTCTTCGTGCAGCACTCATGCTACCAACTTATGATGAATATCATCCCATGCTGTCTGAACTGGAAATCCTGGACTACTTCATTGATCTTGGATATGACATTCCTGACAATGAATCACTCACACTCCTGTCAAAGTTCAATGTCAAATATCTGCCTCAACCATGGAGAACCTTCTACATGCTGATTGTCAGATCCATTTCAGGAAGAAGGAGTGGTCATGAGCATCCGAGGCTGGAACACATGCAAGTATTTTGGGGAATGATGACTATGACTCCGATCAACTTTGCAGCACCAATAATGAGGGATCTGCTTCATCACATTCACACGGATCGTGATAGAACAGTGATACCCTTCATCAGATTCACCAAACTACTTATAGCATACTTGATTGAGAAGACACCAGAATTCCTCAAGAGGTTGCTAGACAGGACTGAACCAAGAGAAGCAATGAATGAAGATCCAAAGATCTCCTTTGTCAAATCTATTAAGTTTACTCCAAGAACCAAAGGCATGAGAATTCCAGATCACTTCTTGGATGATGAGATCAGAAAGACTCAGAATTTCAAGATCTACGACAAAGCATTCAGGGAAGAGAAAGTTGGTGTCACGGAGAAAGAAGATGAACCAGCTTCTATTGTTCGTACTCGAAGCAGAAGGGGTGCCAAATCTGGTAGCTCGAGCAGTACTACAACCTCCAAACAACCAAAGCCTGCTCAAAAGCCACCCACCAGACCAAAAAGGAAAGCTGCACCCAAGCTGATTCCTCGGGATGAACCGTCAGCTTCATCATCCGAAACGGAAACCGACTCTGAGTTCGGCACCGAATCTGATGAGGAAGCGGACTATGTAAGAAGGTCAAGGGTTCCAGATGACCAGGAAGGAAAACTTGATGAAGAAGAAGAGTTTCCAGGGCTTGCACTGACTAAACAATTGAGCAAGGAAACTGCAGAGAAGGAACAAAGAAAAGGCACGGGAATTGCCATCAATGAACCAAGTGATGCTGCACATGATGAAGAAGCAGAAAATGAACCAACTTCTGAGCCACTGGTTGACAAGCGAAAACTCAAAAGTATCATCATCGACACCAGGGCTGAAAAGAAGCAGGAGGAGAAAGAACTCAGGGAAGCTATGCTTCTAAATCTTCAACATCCACAACCTCATCAAACACCGACAAATCTTCCAGGACATGAGGCTGGCTCAAGCAGCACTGTAGCTCCACAAACCGAAACCGTACAACATGACACAATAATGACGGAAGCTACACAGGAAGATGTTGTAAAAGAACAAACTGAGCTCATCACTCCAGAATTTGTTGCTCAAGTTCAGATTGAAGACGAACTTAAGAAGAAAGAGGAAATTCAGAGGAAAGCTAAAGAGGAGACAGATAGGTTGCTTCGTGGACTCGATCAAGACGAAGAACCTTTTGACACTGATAACCTCCTCAACACTCCTCCACACTCATCGTCACAAAATCCTCCAATTCCATCAGGTTCACCTTCAAAGGATCCTTCACCACCTCGATCTGAACCAGAGCATGAATCATCTTCATCTTCATCATCACATTACTCACCACCACCACCAGCAAAGAAAACACCCAAAGACAAATCAGACAAGAAGAAAAAGGGAGGCAAAGCAGCTTTGACAGCATCAAAGCGGATCAAGAAAGCTCTAGATCTGGCAAGGAAGAAGAGGAAACAAACACAACAGCCATCCGGAGATCTAAAGGACCAAGTTCGAAAGCTCTCCAAACAGGTCAAGTCTTTGACATCACAAGTCAAAGATCTCCAGGATAATAGTGAGCTGGCTAACAAGCTACTACAAGCTGACATGGACGAGATGATCCGGAATTACACAACTGAATATCTGAATGATAATCTACTGACATGGACGAGAATCAAACAAACCATTGAAAGAATGCTTCAATCTACTCCATTCTACCTCCAAACTGACAAGCCTCAACCAACACCCGAACAACTTCCTATCGAACAACTTCGAGACTTGTTAGCTGCAAAATTGAGGAACAAGGAGTAGAAAACACCTGATGAAGCAAAAATGTTTGCGGCTCTTCAAGCTATTGCCTCAAAGGAATCTTGCAAAGTGGATGCTGGACAACACAAACGACCCAGGCAAGATGATGACCCTGAATCTGATCCGAAAAGCAAGAAATCAAGGAAGTCAGACAAAACATCTTCATCTCACCAGCCCCGCAAGACCTCTAAGGCTCCTCCTTCCAAACAAAGAACTCCAGCATCTAGGTCAGCACCAAAGCAATCAGAGGAACCCTTCGAGCTTCAACAGCTAGATACTCAGGAAGGAAACGAAACAGCGATACCTGAATCAGAAATTCCTTCATTTCATGCCGGTCCATCTGACACTACCAAAACTAACGAGAAGAAAAGGTCTTCAAGAACTAAGAAGCAGAAACAACAGACAACTCAATTCTCTTGGCTTAATGTGGACGAAGCTCGTGACTCTGATTGGCTGACTACAATGATCAAAGCACAACACCACTTGAGGCTGACGAACCACTACCGGGTAATACTTTGCAGATGACTCAGAGTATTATGTCAGGTCTTCAAGTTGAAAGGTTGTCAAAGTCTGAGCTAAAGCGGATCAATCGTGAAGCCATGGATTTCCTCAAGAAAAGATCAGGAAACAAGATTGAATTGGACTACCACATGGAGAACATAGCCTGTGCACTATCTGGCTCATTTGACTGGCTTAACCCTGAATCTAATGTCGATAATGAAACGAAGAAACCCTACTTCACCGACTGGACAAAACCTCTACCACTACTTGGCTTTCCAGAAAAACCAAAGATCCCATTCAGACGCTTCTTCAATAATGACTTTCGATACCTCCAGACTGCCCATGAGAACTCCAAGGAGCGATATGCATCTTCACTCACATTTTCTATTCCAGCTGCCCGATATGAATTGCCAGACATTGAAGAGCTCGTACCAATCTACTGCAAATCAGTTGTCGAATACAACAAAGAAGCTCTTCTGGGAATTCAACATTGGCCTGAAAGACGAAGGCTTGGCTATACACACAGACTTCATCTAAAGTCGAGTGAAAATGTGAAGAACTCACAGCGTATTGTTGCTGTATTGGAGATCTTGGAAGAGAAAAAATTCAACTACGCCTTCATGAAAGAAATAATCGTTAAGAGAACAGACGAGAAGAAGTACAAGTTTTGTGAAGCAGACTTCCCTGATTTGAACCTGAACGACATTGAAGATATGTATCTACTGAAAGTTCAAGGAAAGCTACTCAACTTTGAACAAGACACACAGTACAACTTCATCGCATCTCTCCTACTTCACATCAGACGATTAATTGTTCAAGAAAGGGTGGAAGATCTTCAGCTGGGAGTATAAAGTTATCAGAACACCATCAACCTTACTGAACCACAACTCCTGATTCCTGAAATCACTAGGATGTCACAATACTCTCTCGTACAACAACCGGCATTTGGAATCACATACCTCAACAGCAAAAACAATATTCATTTCATGCGGTTCGATGAGATTCCTAAGTTTTGTGATGTCACACTTCAACGAGTTCGTAACGGGCTAGCAGAAAGGTTGGAGGATGAAAAGAAAAGGCTGAAAGAGGGAAAACCAACGAGGTGGAAAGCTAATGGACGCCGAATGATCAGAAACTTTGTCCATACGATTGAAGAAATGCTATATCGATGACAACAGATCAGAAGGTTGGAAAGCTATATTGGTGTTCGACCATCGTTTCCGGTCTTGACATTTCGCCGACCTGATCCAAAGTTCACAGTCTTCGATGCTTAGCTCCGCTCCCATACTTCTGGTACAAAAAAAAAATTTCTGATATTGTTTGATTTGTAATTATTAAGGCTTGTGCACACATAACAGTGTACAACCCGCACTCTGTAATGAAAGGACCCTGTGGTACGCATCAGTGCCACAATCCTAATATAAGGAGCGAAAGCTTCTTACTTTTGATTAGATTTAATCAAACCTTTCAGTATTTTTCAAATCTGCTCAAAAGACAAGTATTACACCTCAATAAGTAATCACTTGTTGAGGGGGAGTACTTGAATCAAAACATCTTTCTTAAATCTTCAAATCTTGTTGATAGCTCCCCATAAGACTCAAAAAGGCATATTTTAATCAAAACCGTTTACAAAAACAACATTTGATATGCTATTTTTGAGGGGGAGAAAAAGAAAGTGATTAAAATATAATGTCAAAAAGTCTTATATCGTACGAGCTCTACTCAGAATTGTCCCACAAATTGACGAAACAACAAATGTCTGAATTCGAAAGGATTTATCCGAGTAGAAAGTACCGTTTCGAGAAACTCTTTCTAGTTGTTTACTTTGACGGGTCTAACTTCATTTTAGGAATGTTAACAACATCAAGTTAGTTATTAGGGCTAGTTATCAACTAAAAGCCGATAATGCATCCCTTTAACTAAGCAACGTAAACTTGTCCCTCGGGTACATGACTATTAAGAGTAGATCAATTCAAAAAGTGCCAACTCTTTCCACATATGCAAATTTCTGAAAATTATCATGAGCATATGTTGAGGGGGAGTATTTCATATAAAATCCAAAACCTCAAAGTGTTAACAAAAAGTTTTACACTCTTACACACTTTGAGAGATTTTCAATGATTTGGTTTAAAGGCATCAATAGGATAGTTATGGTGTTACAAGGTGACTAAGGATAGGAAAAACCGTCCTATGATCCGCCTAAACCGGAGGGATCTACCCAAGGACATCCCCAATAGTCAGTAATTAGAAGTCCTTAGGTATGATATAACAAA
>LBNU01022387.1:66912-105212 GCA_014162995.1 Artemisia annua
GGAGTAGGCGTGTTGCCCTAGCTCCCATCCTATAAATAGGACATCTATGTATCTCATTCTCTTGTTGGTTATTTCAATACATTAAAGAAACTCTTGCACTTTTATTCTTCATATTTGTTATAATCAACCAAACTCTATTTCTCATCTCATTTCTACCAAATCTATACTTGTGTTTACAATATGGTGACCTAACAATATGTTTCCAACTTCAAACAGTTTTGGGCTACTACAAAGGTCAAAACTATTGATGAGGGAGTACAGATTCATGCCCGTGTGGATGGGCCGAAGATTATTGTTACAGAGGCATCTGTTAGAGAAGTTCTTCATCTAGGAGATGTTAATGGAATTGAGAATCTTTCAGACTCCACAATTTTTGAAAACCTTCAAGAGATGGGGTATGTAAGAAAGAATGATTTTTTGAAATTTAATAAAGTTGGCTTTCCCTCCAAAGTGGAAATTCTTAATTCACACTTTGTTACAGTGTCTTAGTGCAAAGACTACTGGTTGGAATGAGTTTAGTAGTAATATGGCTTATGGACTTATCTGCTTGGCTAAAAATGAAGAAAAAAATTCAATTTTTCAAAATAAATTTTTGATAATGTGGTTAAAGCCTTGGATAATTCTTCAAACCAACATTATTTATATCCAAGATTTTTGCAACTTCTTATGGACAAACAGTTTACAAATAAGAAAGTTCACGCCAAGGTTTATCTAGTTCACTCCCATAATAAAAAGGTTTTTTCTAGCATGAAGAGAAAGGGTAAGGACTTTCCTGTCATAGTTAAACCATTGTTTCAAGCAATGTTGGATCTAGGTCAACATAATCTGCAGGGTGAAGGTTCCAATGGAACTGATTCAGGTAATGGAAACCCCAGGTGCCAAGAAACCAAGGGGGACAATGCAAGTGATGAGGATAGAAGTGGTGAGGATAGTATGAAAGTTGTTAAAGAATTGATGGTTAAATGTACCAAACTTAAAGAACAGGTTCTTGACCTACAACAACTCACAGATACTCAGGAGGATGAAATTAAAGGTTTGAGGCTGAGGGTTAAGCAATTGGAATGTCAGAAGGGGTCAAGAACTAGGTCATTCAAAAGACTGAATAAAGTGCTGCTGGTGAAACCAAGGTTTAAGCAATTTAAGCAATTGGAAGGTCAGAAGGGGTCAAGAAACAGGTCATTTAAAAGACTGAATAAAGTGCTACTGGTGAAACCAAGGGTTAAGCAATTTAAGCGATTGGCAGGTCAGGGGGAATGAAACCAAGGATTCAGGGGAACCTATGGAAAATGTTGATAGTGCTGCTGATGGTGATGACATTGGTGTGGATATGGATGTGGATTCTGGAGATAATGATGATGAGTATGTGGTTGCTGATAATCAAGGTAATGAGGTTGTTATGGAAGCAACTTGTCAAAAGAAAGGCATGGGAGATTCTAATGCTAATGATGAAGGATGTTTTACTGTTGGAGCAAGTGCAAAAATGGCCAAGGAGGATACTACTACTGAGGAAAAATTTCCTATTACTAGTGATGATGATGACTTCCGAACTTTGGCCGAAACAATGATTCTATTGAAGAATACAACATTTAAACAATCACAACCACCACCACAACAACCAAGAGTACCTGTCAAAGGTGTGGTGATTAGAGAACCAAATCAACCAATCAAGAAGAGTGTACAAGAGCCAAGTTATAAGGGCAAAGGCAAAAGTATTATGCATGGTTGAAGAGCATGAGTCTGAACCTTATAAGGATATTCCTTTTGAGTACTGGCCCAAAGACAAGCAGATTGAATTAGATGATGCTGCTGCAAGAAAATTGGATGCTGAGTTTGCAGAGGACAATCAGATGGTACTTGAACAAAGAAGGAAACATGCTGAAGATGAGGCCAAAACAAAAGCACTCTTGGAATCTCGGGATGAAGAAAGGATTAAAGGTGATGCTGATCTTGCACTGATGAAACAGATCAAAGAAGAAGTGCAAGAGTACACTCAAGAACAAAAAGATGAATGGATGTGGAATTATGAAGCTGAAAGGAAGAAATTTTATCTCAATCAAAGAAAGAAGAGAAAAGTGCTCAGTCGTCCAACAGTTAAGCAGAAGAGGAAGTACTATGAGCACTATCTAAAGAATATGAAGGGTTGGAATCTTGTGGTATTAAAGCGATACTCAGATGATGAGATCTTAAAAATGTATGAAAGAGCCAAACGTGAATTTGATCATTTCATACCAATGGGGACTGAAGATCTGAGTAAAGTGACTAAGAAAGTGAAAGGAGGCTGAGGTTGTAAAGAAAAGGAAGTTGAGAAGGAAATGATTGAAGAGAAGGAGCAAGCAAAAGAAGCAACTTCTGGCTCAGGTGTAAAAAGAGCTGGGAGAAGAAGAAACTTGATGATTTATGGGAGGATTGTTGGGTTTTGAGGTACTAGCAGCATTAACTGTGTACTAGACGTATTAATTGTGTAATAGCAGTATTAACTTAGTACATTTACATATTCAAGCACCGATGTAAATAAGGATTATATAGTGTAGGCATTTTGTTGACCATATGTATCGAATTGTGACTACGCTTAAATAATGTGTGACAAAAATGTGACTCTATGATTTAGTCACACAAAAACTAAATGTGACTAATATTGTTATAACCAAGAATCACTATTCAGGAGGTCGGGGATGCTCGAAATAAAGGTTAAACATGGTATATTAGATTAAAGAATTGGGGGAAGATGTGTGTGTTTTCTAGAGAGAGAAAGAAGGAAAACACACACACTTCTTATTACAAATGAGACATCCACCTCTCCTAGTTGCCACTAGGAGAGTATTTATACTACAAGACACATAAACAATGTCCTAATGACAGAACAAGTCCTTGTGCTTTGCTACTATTGCAATTTCCACATATAACATTATTTTCAAGGCTAACAATCTCTCTCCAAAGTAATGTTATATGGGAATTGCTTACAATGTTCCCTACAAGCACAATTAAGTAAAACACAATACAAAACATAAGTACAGCAGCTCCGAGAGTGGTCTTCAAGCACCATAGCTTCACTTATCCATCTGAGTCTTCTCAGCTGCCATCACTTTGACTTGTAGAGGAACAATGTGAGCGAATCTAATTAGGGATTAACATTGGCCATTACAATACACTCTTCCCTAATTAGTGCTCTCCCCCAAACTTACAACATCTCTGATGAATGCCCTAACTCTGAAGAAGTCTTTTATGATAAACACATGCGAACCGTCTTTAGTCTTCAAACATGGAGCGGAATATGTAAAACGACTGTAGACTTGACCTTCTTCAAGATTTTCTGTTCGGGGGTACATCGTATCAACATCTTCATCTTCACCAAATGCATTCCAGCTATCTTATAATCAGCCCATAACGTACACATGTAATCAACAAAGGTAGAAACGGTTAAGCCTGGTCACATGGACCTTTAGTACTTCATAAAGTACATATTTTGTACACATTTCTCTCCCCTGATGATTGCGATCTCATCGAAATCAGCATACCAATGTGTATATGTAGTTGTAACCGGAAGCACCTTTAGCATAGACCATAATCAGCACGTGTGAAGATGTCGATAATCCCAATCTACTAACGATACCATTTGAAATTGTCTAACTCTTTATCAACCTCTGAATCAACAACGACGGCTATTTCCATTAACCTCATGCAGGAAAACTCAATATGAAACTTGAGAATGAAGTAAGATCCCCCAGACTTGTGACTTAAGCTTGTGGTTCTTGTAGTGACTAAGAGCGGTGTAGAGAGTTCGTACTCCATCGAATCCCTATGTACTCAATACTCTTCAACCAACCAACCATCAAGTATGAGACGTAACACCTCTTGATTATTCACAACTGCGTGTGACACTACTACAATGTAACTCCTTTAAGTGATAGTTAACTAGGTCTTCGTCCTTCCACCCCTTGACCTATGAAAACTATATAAACCAAGTCGTCATCACCATTAATGTAACTCCTAGGTTAACATATGTATGTGCCCAAACAAGTATCTTCGAAAGTCATGCATCCATCCACCCCTAGACTTTGAGATATATAATTACGCATCCGTAAAACTTCACTTCAAACCCAAGCAAAAAATAAAGAATTCTCCTTGTAGTCACAAACTTCTGATATTAGCCATCGTCATTGTATTATGATTCTTGATCAGGATCTTTTTAAGCAAAACTTGATGTTTTGGGATGTGATATATCTTGGATTATTTATGTATGAAAAACTATACATTGAATCATGTTCTGTATAAGGTCTACCAGATGTATCATGAAGTGGGTGAGGTGATATTATGGTATTCATGTAATGAAACAAGTATATGAATTATTTCTTTTTGTACATGTATATACAGTTGGGGTGATGTGATTTAGGTTTAAGTTTTAGTGATTCACTATTTTCCCTGCCAAAAATGCAATTGAAAAATTTCTCGCCAAACTTATGAAAATCACTATGAAATGCGCAGCTAAGGTTACAAAAATTGAGTTTTAAAAATTTTACGCAAATTTTACCGAAAAATTTGAAATTTGTGGCAAAAAATTTGAATTTTTGGTCAAAATTTTCATACGTTAACCAAATTTAAAAATCTCGCGTAAAAATTGAATGTTAATCTCCTGCAGAAAATATATATATATACTATATTATAATATATATACGATATCTATTATATTATATATATGATATATATATGTATATATATATATATTATAGTATATATATATATATATTGTTTGTTTTTTCATACTCGGCATGATTTGGAGCATACTCGCTAACAAGGAATTGAAACGAGAGTATTTAGTTGCCTTATCGATACTCTAGAAACCTACTCTGCAATACCGTAAGGTGAACATACGCTTACTTTGCCAGATGGACCAAACTCGCAAGTGAAACTCCGCTGAGCTTACTTGCAAGCTCCTTATCGCAGACCCAACTCGCACCATACTCGCAACTCATACTGCGACAAGGACCCAAAGAGATACCTGCTGACAAGCTTAATCGCAAGACCATACTCGCAAGAAACCTGAAGCATTCTTCGCAAGATTTGAAGCTCATACTCGCGAAAAATTCTTGATACTCGCAATATACTACTCCAAATCTCATACTCGCAAAACCCTAAATCGTGATACTCGCTAAAGAACATAACCAACGAATCAGCCTTAAAATACCACGCAAATCACCATAAAAACCCAAAAACCAAACCCACGAATGATTAGCAGCCTATACGAAAGAATAAGATGAAACCCTAGATTTGTTGTGGCGCAAAAACTACTCGACCAGCCACAAACCTAATCAACGAGCCATCAAACCCACGAAAAGCTACCAAAACACCCAAAAACACCACGAATCGCCCCTGGTTAGCTCTGATACCACTTGTTATAACCAAGAATCACTATTCAGGAGGTCGGGGATGCTCGAAATAAAGGTTAAACATGGTATATTAGATTAAAGAATTGGGGGAAGATGTGTGTGTTTTCTAGAGAGAGAAAGAAGGAAAACACACACACTTCTTATTACAAATGAGACATTCACCTCTCCTAGTTGCCACTAGGAGAGTATTTATACTACAAGACACATAAACAATGTCCTAATGACAGAACAAGTCCTTGTGCTTTGCTACTATTGCAATTTCCACATATAACATTATTTTCAAGGCTAACAAATATCAAGGTTAATGATAACTGACTTCACATTTTGCTATAAATAATAGTCACATGAATATTTCACAATGTGACTATTTTGAATGTATTGGTCACATATAATACCCTTATAATGTGGCTATAAACATCATTTTGATACACATTTGTGATATGGTGTGGCTATTGTAAAGCCTATAGTCACATGATCGTGTGCTTTAATTAAATTTGACTATACACATTAGGATTTGGCAAGAAAACACACACTAAACTTTAGACACACATATTAACTTACGTGACCATATGTATCGAATTTTCGTTACACTTAATCACGTTTCTATGGTTTCGTGTGACCATATATGACATTTGGTCACACTCTTCAAGTGTGTGACATATATTTGTCACTTTTAAATGCATATCGTGACTAACGCTTCAAACTTACTTTTCAGTTGTCACACATTTCAAATTCATATGTGGCTAAATATTTAGAAAAGAATAGCAGTCACGTTTAAATAATGTGTGACAAACTTGACTATATAATTTAGCCACATACACAATTACTTTATGTGATCATATATCTATTTTGGTCACACTCTTCAGTTTTGTAACATATATTTGTCACATATGTATATCTGTAGTGTGACTAATGTTTAAAGCTGATTTGTATCGGTCACACGTCCCAAATTAAACGTGACTAAATGATCGAAAAATATTTACCAGTTACCCTCTAGTCACATAAATACACAAATGTGTGACATATATATTCCGAAATGGTCATACAAGTCGGATCGAGCGTGGCTGTTTATTTTATTCTTGTACATTTAGTCACGTAAATATGTTACAGTGTGACCGTTCAAAATCGACTATGTATGACGAAAGGCCAAATCTGTACTAGTGTAACTCCTCCACTATTATCCACAGTCTCATAAACACCAACATTCCTAACATTATCATTATTAAGCCCTTTACCCCCAATATCAGGATTCAAAATAGGATTTAAGTGTACTGGAACAGGCATTTCAACATCAATATTAGAAACATTAACATTAGAGTCCTTACCATTACTCAGTTCAGTAGTAGAACCATCAACAACCGTGCTACCATTCACAACCTCAGAAGAACCCTCAATATCCACCATTCCCCCAGAAACATTCCCAACAGAATTCATTTGAGAAATCCCCTTTGAGTTCAGAGGATCTTTATTAATATCCTCAACCACATTCTTAACACCTTCCATAGAATCCATACCTTCACTAGCAGAATCCATAATCTTAGCTCTACCAGCTCCCTTAGAACTATTCCTCTTCAAATTCTTTTTGATGTTATTATTAGAAACAAAAGACTTATTCGATTTTTTAGGTTGAACAAATTCATCAGAAGGTTTAGGAGGTTGATTGATGATGCTCGAATTATACGTATTATATATAGCGTTATTGTTAGTTTCTATATTATTTATAAGGACTTTCGATACTTAATTGCATGAAAATACGTTGCAGGTCCTCTAGACAAAGATCTTCACTCACCAAGGCAAAATGTGCAAATCCAATATAATCTTATGATAAAAGCCTATTTCAAGAGAAAAGAGCGCCGAGCTTTTATCTCAAGTGCGCCGGTTACGGGGGCGAACAAAATCGCATATAGTCTAAGTCAAGTCAAGCAAAGCACGCCGATTTTATATCTCAAGCACGCCGGCCTTCTGCCTCTATTAATGACCCTTTGGCCCCAAGAAAACTCTTGAAAGCCGTCGTGGTTTATCTCCATGTGCGCCGACATTTTATGAAAAGCACGCCGATCTTTTGATCATCTGCGGCGTACTTCGGTATCTGGCCAGTCAACCTCTGCCTATAAATAGAGCCTCATTTCACCTCATTTTCAACACCAACACTCCTCCCAACAACCCACAAAGCTCTGATAACATTCATCTCGTGTTCCAATCATTGAGGTGATAGAAATTAAGTCAAAGTTCTAAAAGCGTTGTAATACTGTCTCGATATTAATGGTGATCGCTAGTGACGGTAGCTTCTTCACTACATTAATTCAGAAAGTATGTTGATCATTTCGTACGATATTACCACTGTAAGCATGATTATTAAAGCCATGTTAGGCTAAACTCCTTATGGTTGCTTGGATATGTTAATATAATAAAGTGTTTGGTTCTGGTTATCATCTCTTGTTGATTTCTTTTTTATGTCATGACCTTGCTGTGTTCTAAACTTATCACCATTGTTTATCTCTTTGATTATAATTACTACTTGAAAAGGGTCAAAAGATTTGACTAGTATTTTATGATTTTCAACATATGTCTATGTATGTTGATCAATTGAAGGAGAAATCACTTTGTATTGAAATAAATAATAAGAGTTTGAAATATTGCAACTAGTACTTAGACTTGTTAACCACTCGTTTAAATTCTCGCAGACATAAGTCTTGAATCACAAACATCAACTGATGAAATGTTATTTTGACGAAAACAACTACTCGTTTGTTAAAAGCCATTGAGATCATTGTCATACACCATCACTGAGTTATAAGAACTATCCAAGTGATCATATCTGTCTCATATTTGAATTTCAAAACAACTGCTTAAGTCTTCTAAATCATCTTGATTAGTTAATTGATACATAAGAGCAAAACCTCAGTCCCTGTGGAACGACCTGGTCTTACCGAAACTCTTTACTATAAGCGAGGGTTATACTTTTACCCGTGTGTTTTGAGTAATAAGGAAATCGGTAAAATTAGTATTATAAATTTAAAGCTTTCGAAACACATCAAAGTTTTTGGCGCCGCTGCCGGGGACTAGTAGTTGCTCTATTATTAATTGTTTAATCGTTTTAGTCGCATTTAGATTACTTTTCTGTGTTACATTGAAAAAATTATCCACTTTGTCTTAAATAACCGCCGGTTTTCAACTGAAACCGCCACTCTTGCACCACGCTTATGGTGATCTTTTTCAAAGAAGCGCCGCTTTTCTGGAAAAATAAATTCAAAAATTTAAACTTCAACCTAGAAACACATCGCACTTATTACCTAAGCACGCCGTGTTTGTTACCTCAGAGACTGAAAATTGATTCATCCGAATTGAATTTCAGTTGTTCGAATCCTAATAAATCCAATATTGGATGATCACACGATCATCCAACGCAGAACTGATTAGTCCTTTACCTGAACCGGAACGAACAATCAATCAAAGATGTAAAAGAAACAAAAGAGTACCAATATCACAAAAAGACTTAAAACCCGAAACTCCTAAAGAGGTAGTTCCATCTGTTGACGATCTCTCTCTTTATCGATTCTTTATCAAATACATTAATCTTCACGATCCTATGGACGAAACCGACAATGAACCTATGTGGGCAAATGAACGAATAGTTGCTCCCACTCCTGGTCCCGCAATAACTCTACCCAACACTGCTAATGAATTTGCCATCAAAGGAAACCATCTTACACTTGTTAAAGGAAATCAATTTGATGGTAGAACAAAAACTGATCCACACACACACATTCACGAATTATTTGAAATTTGTGAAATGTTCAGATATGGAGAAACTGAAAATGAAGCCGTCCGGCTCATGATGTTTCCATTATCCCTAACCAGAGAAGCAAAAACCTGGTTAGATGAACTCGACGAAGGAACCATAGCATCATGGGATGAACTGCGTACCGCTTTTATAAGTCGATTCTTTCCCCCAGCCTTATTTGACCGACTTCTCGGTGAAATTCATGCCTTTTCTCAACAAGATAGAGAAACTCTAACCGAATCATGGTTACGAATGAAAGAAATGCTCAGGAATTGTCATGGACATGGTCTAAGTAAAGGGAATATAATTAAAATTTTTACCATGGACTTGACGAGAGTACTCAAGAAGCTTTAAACGCTGCTGCAGGAGGAATTTTATTGTACAAAACACCAAATCAAGCCTATCAATTACTCGAAGATAAAGTCTTACTCAAACATGATTGGGCTAAAAACCAAAAACCCAAATCCGCTCTTTGCAAAACTGTTGCTTTCGCCGATGAAGGCAATAGTATTTCTGACACTGACAAAATTATGGCTCGAATGGATGCCATGGCCATCAAAATTGATGCTCATTATACTGAAATGAAAGAGAAACGTGAATCATGCAACGATTGTGGTGGAAATCATTCAACCGCAAATTGCAATGATGATGACACACCTATGTCTCGAGAAGAAGAAGCCAAATTCATGCAAACATTTAGACGATCTCATTTTTACAATGATTATCGTAGCCGAGATAATGACAAATGGCGTTCTAATGATAGACCCCATTATAATCGTGATCAACCTCGATCATATTCTGAAGAAAAACCTGATATCCAAAAACAATTGAGTGAATTCATCAAGTCACAACAATCAACGAACACGTTCGTTAAAAACACTTTCAATGATCTCAAAGATAAACTTGAATCCACCACAAGAAACCACCAAGCTTTTATCCAAAATTTATAAGAAAAATTCGACAGACTCGCTGAAAAACAATCTAATAGACCACCAGGATCCCTTCCCAGTAACACTACACCTAACCCAAGAAATGTAACTCTAAGCCTTATCAACCACCACCAGCTCGTCATGAGCATGTGAATGCCATAACAACTAGACATGGTACCTCATATGAACCACCCCCTAATCCTAGTCAAACACAACCTTCTTTTGAACTTGATAGTGAGGAAGAAGGTGAACCATTACCTTAGAAAAAGACCCAAATGAAAGAAATTCCTGAAACACCTGTTTTGAAACCATACAAACCAAAAATTCCATACCCACAACGCCATAGAAAAGAGAAAATGGAAGCTCAATATGGGAAGTTCCTAGACATGATTCGAGCTGTTCGAATCAATGTTCCATTAATTGATGTTATTGCCGGAATGCTAAACTATGGTAAATTTCTTAAGGAACTTGTTAGTAACAAAAACAAAATAGAACAAATATCTGCAGCCTTTCTAAGCAATGAATCTTTAGCAATAATCCAAAATAAAGTTCCACCAAAATTAGGAGATCCCGAAAGTTTTCTAATTCCATGTAATTTTGGTAAAACATTATCTTGTAATGCTTTAGCTGATCTTGGCGCAAGTATTATACTCATGCCATATTCTCCGTATGCTAAAATTTCTCTACAAACCCTCTAACCTACGAAAATGAGTGTTCGACTAGCCGATCGTTCTTTTCAATACCCAATTGGAATAGCAGAAAATATGTTAGTCGAAGTTGGTAAATTCACATTTCCTGTTGACTTCGTTATCTTAGAAATGAAGGAAGACAGCAAAGTTCCTCTAATTCTAGGAAGACCATTCTTACACACAGCTGATGCAATAATAAAAGTTAAACAAAGAAAACTAAATTTAGGAATTGGAGATGAAAGATTATCTTTTTCAATTGATTCAGCCATGAAACATTCCTATTCTAATGATGACACATGTTTTAGCATAAACGTCATTGACGAAATTCTCGAGGAGGATTTTGATAATTTGCTAAACGAAGGAGTAGCTATTCTTCACTCAATTCAAGGAACAATTCTCGAGGAAAAACTCTATGCTGAGTTTGAACAATTTATTGCCATGAGCGAAGAAATTGACACCGATGATGAAGAAGAAATCATTTTCGAACAAATAACTTTCAATTCAAAATACAAAACAAAGAAATCTATCGAAGAACCACCCACTGACCTCGAACTCAAACCACTTCCTAAACATCTTGAGTATGCTTTTCTCGAAGGAACATCTTTGCTCCCAGTTACAATATCTTCTGAACTCTCAGAAAAGAATAAAGCAGATCTACTCACAGTTCTTAAAAATCATAAACGAGCTTTTGCTTGGAAAACTTCAGACATTCCTAGAATCTGTCCTTCATTTTGCAAATATAAAATACAGATGTTGGAGGATAAGAAACCAGTTGTTCAAAAACAAAGAAGATTAAATCCTAATATACAAGAAGTAGTAAAAAAGGAAAAAATAAAACTCCTAGATGCCGGAATTATTTATCCCATAGCTGACAGCCCATGGGTGAGTCCAATTCATTGTGTGCCAAAGAAAGGTGGTATCACCGTGGTCACAAATGAGAATGATGAGTTAGTTCCCACCAGAACAATCACTGGTTGGAGAGTTTCTATTGACTATCGAAAACTCAATGAGGCTACGGCCAAAGATTATTTTCCCCTACACTTTATGGATCAAATGTTGGAAAGAATGGCAGGAAACGAATACTTTAGTTTTCTCGATGGTTTTTCTGGATACTTTCAAATTCCAATCGATCCTCTCGACCAAGAAAAAACAATATTTACATGTCCCTTTGGAACATATGCTTACAGGCGTATGCCTTTTGGTTTATGTAATGCACCTGCTACATTCCAAAGATGCATGATTGCAATATTTCATGATATGATCGAAGAATCTATGGAAGTTTTCATGGACGATTTTTCTGTCTTCGGAAATTCATTTAAAAGTTATTTGGTAAACCTAAGTAAAATGCTTAAAAGATGTGAAGAAGCTAATTTAGTCCTTAATTGGGAAAAAATATCACTTCATGGTTAAAGAAGGAATAGTGCTCGGACATAAAGTATCTGGAGCAGGATTAGAAGTTGACAAAGCAAAAATCAAAGTAATAGCAAAATTACCACCGCCTACTAATATTTATAAAAGATTTCTCTAAAATAACTAAACCTCTAACAAAATTACTTGAAAAAGATGTCCCATTCGAATTCGATGAAGAATGCATAAAAGCATTTGAAACAGTAAAAGAAAAACTTACATGCACACCTATTATAGCAAGTCCAGATTGGAATCTTCCATTTGAGCTAATGTGTGATGCAAGTGAAAGTGCTGTTGGAGCCATACTTGGCCAAAGAAAAGAAAAACATTTTCATCCATTCTATTTCGCTAGTAGAACGTTAAATGCAGCCCAACAAAACTATATAATAACATAAAAAGAACTAATGGCTGTTGTATTTGCATTTGATAAATTCAGATCATATCTTGTTCTATCTAAGACAACTGTTTTCACAGATCACTCAGCCTTAAAATATCTGTTTAAAAAACTAGATGCTAAACATCGTCTAATACGATGGGTTTTACTATTACAAGAATTTGATATTGAAATAAAAGATAAAAAAAGGTGCTGATAATGTTGCAGCAGATCACCTATCTAGAATTAAAAAACAAGATGGTGATAATGAAGAATTTGAAATAAACGATTACTTTCCAGAAGAAATTCTAATGAAAATAAATACCGACAAGGAACCTTGGATTGCCAATTTTGCAAATTATTTGGTTGGAAAAATACTACCTAAAAACATGACATACCAACAAAAGAAAAAATTCTTTTCCGATCTTAAAAACTTTCTTTGGGAAGAGCCACATCTTTTTAAAATATGTCCTGATGGGATCATAAGAAGATGTGTGGCGGGATCATAAGAAGATGTGTGGCAGGACCTGAAACCCGATCAATTCTGGATGCATGTCATACTGAAGGACATTATGGACCATCCGTTACGGCCATAAAAGTCCTAGAATCTTGTTTCTATTGGCCAACAATATTTAAAAAAGCTCAAACCTTAGTACAACTTTGCGATGCATGTCAAAAAATTGGAAATATATCAAAACGTGATGAAATGCCTTTAAAATATATACAAGTATGTGAGATATTTGACATATGGGGTATAGATTTCATGGGTCCTTTTCCAAAATCCCATAAGTTCGAATACATACTGGTAGCTATTGATTATGTCTCAAAATGGGCAGAAGCCCAAGCTCTTCAAACTAATGATGCAAAAGTCGTTATAACATTTCTTAAAAAACTCTTTTGTTGTTTTGGAGTCCCAAAAGCTTTAATCAGCGACAGAGGAACACATTTTTGTAATAAAATGATGGAAAAAGCAATGAGGAAGTATGGTGTAAACCATCATTTTTCGACCTCATATTATCCTCAAACTAGTGGTCAAGTAGGAAACACAAACAAAGCCTTAAAAAGAATCTTTGAAAAAACTGTAAAAGACAATCCTGCTATTTGGTCTAAAAAATTGGATGACGCTTTGTGGGCTTTCCGCACAGCATACAAAACACCTACGGGAACAACACCTTATAAATTAATATAAGGAAAAGCTTGTCATTTACCGCTAGAAATTGAACATCGTGCGTGTTGGGCACTAAAAAATTGTAATACCGACTAGATAGCTTCTGGAGAAAAATGTATGTTTCAAATACATGAGTTAGACGAATTCCGTTTACATGCTTATGAAAATTCTATATTATATAAAGAAAGAACAAAAATCTGGCATGATCGAAAACTTAAAATCCGTAAAGAATTCAACAAAGGAGACAAAGTACTACAATTTCATTCAAAATATAGATTCAAACAACCAAAGGAGACAAAGTACTACTATTTTTTTTTCAGGTTAACAGGTTATTTTGGATAAGAAGATGATTTATATTTCGGAAGGGATGCTTTGAGCGTTCTTCTTTCTTGGAAGAAGATCTAACCATGTTACCTCACTATCCACATCAAATGAATCAGGGGAATATTTGATTTCATTCTTTCATTTTATTTACTTTTACATCTTCTATTTGAACATTGGGGATAATGCTCGGTTTAAGTGTAAGGGGGGTAAATGAAGGCACCTTAGAGAATACAATTGCGCTTGATTTTTGTTTGTTTGATACTAAATTTGTAATAAAACCGAGAGAAATATTTGTTAGGGTAATTTTAGCGCCAATTTAAAGTTTTTTTTACAACATGTAGAAGTGAGAAAATTATATGACTAGTACAAAACCGTACCACTAAAAAAATTTTCCACCCCAAATATGTGAGGTTCACCCCTAAAATTGGTAGGAAAAGCATCCATCTTTGATGCTATGATGTGTGTACCGGTAGCGCTTAGATTCTAGAACTTGCGTTAGGACCATCCCAAATCCACAAATGAGACTACATTCGTGTAGTTAGATATACTACATGATAAGAGACATTAGGATTAACCCTTTGTTTTTACACCCATGTTTTTGTTATAATTACTTTGGCTACATTGGTCAAGTAATTCTCCCACACCCTTTGCGTTGTACCCATTTTTAGTACACGATACCCCTAGTACACCCCTCCGAGCCTATCTTTTCGTTTCGACCTTTGAGCATCTTACTCAAAGTGAGAATTTGTTACACCCCACTTAAATGTACTCCCAAATCGCCTTATCCTACCTTGTATGCACTCACCTTTAGTGCATTATTGTGACAACATTTGTTAAACCCTTAGTTAATTATCTAATCGATTACATGGTTGCTAAGTCGTCATATCCTTGTACATATTGTTTTGGGACGATTGGGACTCATGGGTAAAGTACTAGTGTAATGGAGTAATGGGGAAGAACAACATTATTACCCCCATATGTGCTAAATATTTTAAAAGTACTCCAAGTTTTTCAATTATCTTAATTCGAGTCGTTAGAATAGTAATTGTAAAGTTATGTAAAAGTTCAAGTGTAAGGGGAGAACCAAGTCCCCTATGATGTATTATTTTTGGATGGTAGGGTAAGAATGTATGGAAAAAAAATCGAAAAAAATCAAGAAAAATACAAAAAAAATTAGAAAAAGAAAAGTAGAAAAAAAAAACATACGGACTACCATCCCGTTTCCTTTATGTTTCTTTTAAGTTTTTGTTATTTTGTTTTTAGCTTAAGATTGAGTCGAGTCTTGGCTTAGCAACATTATATAGTGCATGTATTTGATCATGATAATTAACTCGCCACCATTAAAATACTCTTTATTCCAACCAAACCATGTTTATCATATCCCTACAGCTTACATTATAACCCTTTTAAAAGCCCTCTTTGATAGTTTATCTTAGGTGCTTACACCTAGTGGAGGAGTAATTGATCCTCTCCCAAGCCTATGGTAATCTATTTGCTATGACAGGTAGTGAGAGATATTTTCCGTTTTCATTTATGAGATATAATTCTATGACACTTGAGAGATGAGAGTATCCAAACACAATTTGTGAGGTGCTAGTGGATGATTTCCGTGCTTATTATGATTAGGGTCGAATGACTATTTGTTGTGATTACTTTTATATTTGTGTTGAATGACACCTAACTCATATTTTGATTGGAATAAAAGCTTATTTGCTTGAGGACAAGCAAATCTCAAGTGTAAGGGTATTTGATGAGGCGAAAAGTGTCCCGTTTTAAGGGGTCATTTAAGCCCTAATTCGAGTAAATGTGATCAAATATTGCCCTAAATCGTTCTTTTTGTCATTTTAGGTACTTTTGAGAAGAATTCTGGAAAACATGCATATTTGGACGTTTTTTGAGCATAAAAGTGAAGAAAACGACAAAGTCTCAAAAGAAGCTGGATTTCCTACCTGACGGCGTCAGAGTCACAAGGTGACGCCGTCAGCCAACATGGACAAAGGAGTGAAATCAGATTACACTAGACGCCCTATGAAGAAAACAAGATGTTTACACCTGACGGCGTCAGGTGTTAGAGAATATAGGCCGTCAGGTGTTAACTTAAAGAGTGACGGCCCAGAGCAAAATAAAGAGTGACGGCATCAGAAGTAAATCTAGACCATCCGAGAACTCTAATGACGGCGAGTTGACGGCGTCAGAACCTATAACCTGACGCCGTCAGAATGTAAAATCTATATATATTTTTCTATTTTTCATTCATTAGGGTGGAACTTTTGGTACAAGTTTGGGAAAAACCCTAAAGACAAATTTGGATGTATTTTCAAGGGTTTTTCATCCTTGAATCCTTCATGTTCAATTAAAGATAAGTCCTCATCTAAATTAATCAATATGTCTATGTGTTGGTTAATTATATCTTATGCTTGTCTTTCAATTAACATGCTAGGCTAGATTTTTCTTGTGTTTTCTTAGATCTAATGAAACCTAACTATTAATTATTGGTTGATTGGTGTGTTATTACTTTGTTGGGATGAATGTTTCCTCAATGTTAGGCTTAAGAAAACTGGCAATACTCCCATATGGTAACATGCTTGAACGTCTTAAGAAACATGTAACTAAGGCATACTAGGTTATTAAGGTAGTATTTAACGCATGAGCCACTATTTACAATCCCTATGATTATGTGTACGCATAGTTGTAGGAGGAGATAAGAGCTCATAGAATTAGGGAGATATGTATGCCACCCCATGAATTGTTAAGGAATACACCCGTCATCCACGCAAGTAATACATACACTAATTAACCGGTAAAAGATAGTTAGGGAGTAAGGAAGTCTAAGTAAACACATTTGTCTCCATATAAGTTTTCACAACCACAATAGTTTAGTTATTTTATTTTTATTGCAATTGTAGTTTTTGGGTTAGTTGACTAGCAACTAATTCCGCCCACTCCTCCAAAACCCGAGATTTTACTTGCTTTCCATAAAATACAAAAATACAAAAATAATCTTCCTTCACCTTTAGACCTTTTAGAGTAGTTTTTATATCCTAACAAACACTATTCCCTGTGAGAGAACGATCAATCCCCCGTACTTACCACTACACTATACTACACCGACCAGGTACACTGCCTGGTGGGATTGCAAGCTTCTCAAGATCCCTTGAGAGGTAAAACCTGTTGCGTGGTCGCAATCCCACGTCATCAGTTTGTTTATTTTTGCAGGTTTTATGAAAATATATGGATGCTTGCTGACAAGTCTACTATATCAACTCCCATCGATAGCCCCGAGAAGTTTCGATCCTTTTTTCTTGATTATCCTATTTCTATTTATATTTTTCAGTCTTTCACATTGGGGACAATGCTCACCTTAAGTGTGGAGGGAGATTAAATAGGATAAGTCGAGCGTATTTCACATTATTGCTTGCTCTATAAATTTTCAAAATTTTTAGGTTCTATATTAGAATTTGATAAAAAAAAATGCAAGGCATATCAATACATATCTAGCATAAGTACAAACCCCATTAAATTGTGAGAATATTCTTAGCCTTTATATGAAGTGTATAGCATTTTTGCACTTTCTGTTTCATGATATATGAGTGTGCCGGTATTTCATTTTAACTCTAGAACTTGTGCATGTATATCGTTTATTAAATCGCAGTAAGGTTAATTTATAGACGAATATAGATGACGAAAAGGCAAAATACCCACCAAAATCAATCTTATCCTTACCTCATACCACAAAATTACCACTTATAATCAGCCGGAAATAAATAAAGTATATCGAAGCATTTTTGCTATTATCCTTCTATTTGCTAGCCGCTAGTAGTATAAAAAAAGAAAAAAAAATGATGAATAAAGGCAAGAAAAATGTATATGCCTAGAAAAAATATATATAATAAAGTGATGATGGCTAGCGATAGTATGGTTTAGTGAATCAATATGGCTGTTATATCTTTCCAACACACACACCCAAGTTATCCCTTATATCTGAAACAAAATAAGCCTTATTTTGCCTTCTTTTGATATATTTGTCTGGTGCTCACGCCGCAACGGTTATGTTTACGTATCTTCTACAAGCCTATGGTAGTTTTCTTGATTTATGTCTGTGCAAATTGAGTGTTCCCATATAATCACCCTATTGAGCAAAATTGTGTGAATTTAAAAAATCCTATGTGAGGTGATCAAGTATGTATTGATGCCATATATGAAATGTCTTTGTCTTTGACAAATAATTGTCCTTCAAGAATTTATCTTTCAAAAGCCTTAATCTGTTTTGTCGCTTACATTGCTTGAGGGTAAGCAATAGCTAAGTGTGGAGGGATTTGATGACGCTCGAATTATACATATTTTATATAACGTTATTTGTTAGTTTCTATATGATTTATAAGGACTTTCGATACTTAATTGCATGAAAATACGTTGCAGGTCCTCTAGATAAAGATCTTCACTCACCAAGGCGAAATGTGCAAATCCAAGATAATCTTATGATAAAGCCTATTTCAAGAGAAAAGAGCGCCGAGCTTTTATCTCAAGTGCGCCGGTTACGGGGGCGAACATAATCCCATATAATCTAAGTCAAGTCAAGCAAAGCACGTCGATTTTATATCTCAAGTATGCGGGCCTTCTGCCTCTATTAATGACCCTTTGTCCCCAAGAAAACTCTTGAAAGCCGCCGTGGTTTATCTCCAAGTGCGCCGACATTCTATGATAAGCACGCCGATCTTTTGCTCATCTGCGGCGTACTTTAGTACCTGGCCAGTCAATCTCTGCCTATAAATAGAGCCTCATTTCGCCTCATTTTCAACACCAACACTCCTCCCAACAACCAACAAAGCTCTGATAACATTCATCTCGTGTTCCAATCATTGGGGTGATAGAGATTAAGTCAAAGTTCTAAAAGCGTTGTAATACTGTCTCGATATTAATTGTGGTGATCGCTAGTGACGGTAGCTTCTTCATTACATTAATTCAGAAAGTATGTTGATCATTTCGTACGATATTACCACTGTAAGCATGATTATTAAATCCATGTTAGGCTAAACTCCTTATGGTTGCTTGGATTTGTTAATATAATAAAGTGTTTGGTTATGGTTATGATCTCTTGCTGATTTCTTGTTTATGTCACGACCTTGCTGTGTTCTAAACTTATCACCATTGTTTATCTCTTTGATTATAATTACTACTTGAAAAGGGTCGAAAGATTTGGCTAGTATTTTATGATTTTCAACATATGTCCATGTATGTTGATCAATTGAAGGATAAATCGCTTTTGTATTGAAATAAACAATAAGAGTTTGAAATATTGCAACTAGTACTTAGACTTGTTAACCACTCGTTTAAATACTAGCAGACATAAGTATTGAATCACAAACATCAACTAATGAAACGTTATTTTGACGAAAATAACTACTCATTTGTTGAAAGCCATTGAGATCATTGTCATACACCATCACTGAGTTATAAGAACTATCCAAGTAATCATATCCGTCTCATATTTGAATTTCAAAACAACTGCATAAGTCTTCTAAATCATCTTGATTAGTTAATTGATACATAAGAGCAAAACCTCAGTCCCTGTGGAATGACCTGGTCTTACCAAAACTCTTTACTATAAACGAGGGTTATACTTTTACCCGTGTGTTTTGAGTAATAAGGAAATCGGTAAAATTAGTATTATAAATTTAAAGCTTTCGAAACACATCATGGATCCATACTTAGAGTAGTAGGATCAGGATCCAACATGGTTAGGGAATTACATGTGAAATAAGAGTAGAAAGATGAGGATTAATGTTAACGGAGGGAAATGGAACAGTGTGTGTAAACAGAATTATGAATTTAGGTATTATAAGAAAAGATCAACGGATGAAATTATATGTAAATGTGTGTAATGAACAGTAGAATAAGGATCTAAAAACAAAATCAAAATCCAATGGTTAGATTGGATTTAGATGATTAATTCATGATAAAATAAGCTAGGGTTTTTAGAGAGAAGGAAAATTCTTTGAAAGCCCTATTTGATAGTTTATCCTAGGTGCTTACGCCAAAGTGGTGGAGGTTTTTGATCCTTTCCCAAGCCTATGGTAATCTATGTGCTATGACAGGTAGTGAGTGATATTTTTCCATTTCCATTTGTGATATATACTTTTATAACACCCGAGAGATGTGAGTATCCAAACACTATTTGTGAGGTGCTAGTGTATAATTTCCGTGCTTATTTTGATTGAAGTGGAACGATCATTTGTTGTAATTACTTTTATATTAGTGTTAAGTGACCCCTAGCTTGTATTTTAATTAGAATAAAAGTGCATTTGCTTGAGGACAAGCAAATCTCAAGTGTAAGGGTATTTGATGAGGCGAAAAGTCTTACGCTTTTAGGGGGTCATTTAAGCCTAATCCATAATTATTTGATCAAATATTGCCTTAAATCGTTCCTTTTGTCATTTTATGTACTTTGGAGAAGAAATCTGAAAAAGGAAGCATTTTGGACGTTTTTGGAGCATAAAAGTAAAAAAAACGACGAAGTCTAAAAAATATGCTGGAAACAGTACCTGACGGCGTCACACCTTACAAGGTGACGGCGTCATGTGTTGAAAAAGAGGTGGATATGAAGTTTACACGAGACGCGCAGAAAGATTTTTGGATTTAAAACGTGACAGTGTCACGCTTTGTGACGCCTAGGCCGTCACGTGTTGGAGCAAAAGGAGACGGCCCAGAAACTTTTATAAGGTAACGACGTCAAAGTTGGATTTGAGCAATCCGAGAGTTATTTTGGCGGCGAGGTGACGGCATCAAGGGCTAGAACGTGACGTCGTCAAGATGTAAAATGTATATATAGTTTTCTATTTTTCATTCATTAGAGATAGAACTTTTGGGAGAACTTTGGGATAAACCCTAGGTCGAGTTTTACAGTATTTCCAAGGGTTTTTCACCCTTGTTTCATCCATGCTTAATTAAAGATAAATCTTCCATTAATCATTCAATATGTCTATGTGTTGTTTGATTCTATCTTATGCTTGTCTTTACATTAACATTCTAGGCTAGGTTTTTCTTGTGTTTGCTTAGATGTAATGAAACCTATCTATTGATTATTGGTTGATGGTTGGTTATTAATTGTTGTGGATGAATGATTTCAATGTTAGGCTTAAGAAAATTGGCTAACTTCGTATTGGTAACTTGCTTGAACGTCTTACGAAACATGAATCGGATGTGTACTATGATTTAATTGGTTGTGTTTAATGCATAAGAGAATATTAATGAGGCCATGATAGGATACTAAACGTGTCGTCATAGGAAGAGATAGGATCTTATAGAGTTGGGGAAGGACGTACACGCCCCCACAAATGGTATTAAGGAATACAACCCGTCATCCACGCAATCGTAACAAACTAATCAACCGGTAAAAGATAGCTAGGGAGTAGTGAAACCAAAGTAAATAGGTTTTTCTCCATATTAATTTTTCTCACATTTATTTTCTTGTTATTTTATTTTTATTGCATTTGTAGTTCATTGGGTTAGTTTACTAGCAACTAATTCCGCCCAATCCTTCAAAACCGAGATTTTACTTGCTTTCAAAAAATATAAAAATACAAAAAGAATCATCCATCACCCTTAGACCTAACTAGAGTAGTTTTCAATCCTAAAGAACACTATTCCCTATTGAGAACTATCAATCCCCCGGTACTTGCCACCACACTACATCGGTCAGGTACACTGCCTGGTGGGGATTGCAAGCTTCTCAAGATCCCTTGAGAGGTAAAACCTTTTGCGTAGACTGCAATCCACGCATCAAAGTGTTTTATGTAATCGGAAATGACCGATGTACTCATTGTAAGGCTCGTAGAAGCCATCTCTTATCTTTAATAAATACCTAATGCAGTTGTCCCCTAGACAGAGGGAAGCCACTTTCATTAAATGATATTGTCGAACATTACTAACAAAATGACTAAGGCTAAGTGCTGAACAGCGTAAGTCGCCCGAAATGGCCGACACCCCAAGAGGGTGGCCAGTAAACGACTAAGGCCAAATGCCGAAGGGTGCAAATCGCCCGAAATGGCCGACACCCCAAGAGGGTGGCCAATAAAGGACTAAGGCTAAGTGCCGAACGGCGCAAGTCGCCCGAAATGGCCGACACCCCAAGAGGGTGGCCGGTAAATGACTAAGGCCAAGTGCCGAAGTATGCAAATCACCCGAAACGGCCCACGCCCTAAGAGGGTGGCCAATAAACGACTAAGGCCAAAGGCCAAACGGCGCAGTCGCCCTGAATGATTCACACCTTAAAAGGGTAGCTGATACCGGACCAAGTGCTAAGTGCCGAATGAAATAACCCGAAACCCCAAGAGGGTAATCAATATACGATCAGATTTAGGGCTGAAAAACATTACATTAGACAAAATGGCCAAATAGCCGAACTATGCAAACCATCCGGATAACAAGAAAAAACAATCACATCAAACATTACATCATTTCAGTATATAAAAAAGGGGGAAGAAATAAATATACAAGGTAGAAACAGCCATAACAATCATACTTAATCATTTCATTTGTAAATTGATTCATTCGGACAAAAAATTTCATTACATAGCACGGCGGCTATATAGCTTCTAAAATAAAAACAAACTAGACAAATAAAAGCTTCAATAGGAATCCGGAATAACTTAGCCCATAGTCTGAATGGAGGTATCTGAATCCCAACATCTACTAACCATCAAAAACTACCCAAGGTTAAATAAAAAGCTTCACACAGAATCCGTAATACCTTGATCCATAGTCTAAATGGAGGTATACAAATCCTATAAAAGATCAAGTTCTTCAAGTATTTGGAGCAATGGTGTCTTGAGCGGATTGGTTCTCTGAAGAAGCTCCGACAACCGAAGGGTCGGATATCGAGTTAACCGGCTCAGACGTTGTGCCAGTAGGCCCAACGGAAGCAACAGTGGTTTCAGTATCAACAGCTTGATCGCGGGCAGGATCAGGAAACATCCCCATAAGATCAAGGAAGGACCGGCGGCAAGTCTTATGGATCTTCCGGACGAACGGATAATCCATGGTGAAAAGTTGATCATACAAAGGCTGATATTTCTCATCGGCTTCCATATCAAGATCGTCCACGTTCTCCAACAACTTTTACACCTCCTCCGGCTCTCTCCCCAACCTAACCCCGTCCAAAAACCTGGATGTAGAATACAAGTTGAATGGTACAGTTAAGGATTGCTTGTATTCATGACTGTTCAACAAATGACGAACCATTTCCAGAATAAATTCGTTTAAAACTTTGTTGCGATCTATCTCTGTATTACCCATCTTGATGGCCAAATCCTGGTTGTTTTTCCGGAGCTCCTGACACTCCATCTCCTCATCACTCAGCAACAACCTAGTTTTCTTCAGGTCAGCCTCTAAAGATCTAATCTTATCAGCTTGGTCACTCGAAACTTTCCTCCACTCCTCTTTTTCCTTCTTTAGCTCAGAGACCCTGTCCCTCAAACTTAGCTCTTTAGCCGAACAACCTGAGTGCTCGGATCTCAATCTCTTAAGCTCCTCAGGCTCCCCGGAAGCACACCCAGCATGATCAACTTTAAGCTTATCCAACTCAGCCTGCACGACCTGAAACTTCTTGGAATTCTCTTTGGCACTGCGGTCGCAGTCTTTGTGAGCTGCAACAACTTTGTTATGATCATCAAGAAGGTTCTCAAAACGGAAAATAAGATCCGCATGGGCCGAAGAACTTTTCCCTAACAACAACCAGGAACGTTGAATGGCCTCAACATCACCATGAGCGTCGAGATACTTTTCTTCTCCGGGGGTAGCCAGATGAATCAGCATATCTCTACATACGGATGAGTTGTTCATTCGAGTACCCCTCTTGACCAACCATTCCGGAACGAATAACTCATCGGAAGGATCACCATCAATATCAACATCCTCTTTGGCCAACCCCTTACCACAACCATCTAAAATACCAAAGATGCACGGCTAAGTGAGTAAGGAGGATATGAACGTAAAAAGAAAAGAAGAAAGAGAGCATATAATTTACCTGCTCCAACATCTCCGCCATGACTATTCCCTCCTTCGTCTCCTATAGAGGACTTCCCCATCGGAAATACCAACCGGATGGGGGTAAGTTTGAGAACACTCTCACTGGACTCAAGATTAACCACAGGAGCATCAACCACTGGTTTGCTTCTCTTGGGAGGACGGGTCGAAGTGTCATCCTCTCCGAACCTCTTGCCTTGAGCTTTTGACTTACGACCCCCTACATTACCCAAAGGTTTTTTGAGACCCGTCCGAGCGGCTTGTTCCCTCTTCCTATCTTTGGCAGAAAGGACCTTATCATATGGAACCTCAACCCTCTTAAGCTCAACAGTCTTCTCCGGAACATCGGCATTCGAGTCCAACGGCTTGGTGAGATGCATTTCCTGAGCCTGGCCCTCCCGGACTTATCTCCCTTCACCATAGTAAATCCCTTGCGCAGAGATGGCTTCTTCAAATAGTCAGATATAGTGATACCTGTAAGTGAAAAAATTCAACGGTAAGACATCGAAGAGACAAGAAAAATATATGCATATATGAGAAAATTCAAGACAGAGGCTATACCCCTCCCCTCTTCATCCCTCAATGCCGCCTGGTACCCGGGGAACTTCCAATGAGAAGATAGACCCAACGCATATAAAAAATCATGCGAAACGTGGAAAGGCTCTATAACAGTCTCGGCTAACTTTTCAGCGTGCACAACATTAAATTCTCCCTTCGAAAAAGGATCCGAGATGTCTGAGTCATGATGCCTCCAAGGCATGGCAAAAGGAATGGCACACCTATCTATTAAAAAGAACTGCTGCTTCCAACCCTTCAAGCATGACGGAAAGTCACAAAAACAAACCTTTCTATCCCTACCCACTCGCTTCTCAAAGGAAAACCAACAACCTTGCTTACTCAATTTGTAGAACACCCTAAATAGTGAGGTATTCGGAGTGATATGTAAGCTCCGGCTGTACACCTCGAAAAGGGTCACACGGTGCATACCAAGAGGGACCAGTTGGGAAATATGAACCTTAAAATACTTAATAACCTCCAAAAGAAAGGTAGAGAAGGGAACGCTGAGACCTCCTTTGAAAAAAAAACTCTACATAAAGACCTATGGCATCTGTCGGCAATTGGTCCATCGTCATACCCTTCGGAGGAACCCTCAGGTTTAAATCCATAGGTATTCCAAAAGCCTCGACGAAGGAAAGAACATCCGATCGGCTCGTTTTAGAAGTCCTTTTATGTATATCAAACGTGACCGAAAGGTCATCCCCCGCGGGAACATCATCATGATCGAAGATTCTGACATAATAGGAATGAGGAAAGAAGAGGTATAGCCAAATAAACAAAACGCTAAGGAAAGAAGAGCAGCACAAAGCAAGACGTACCTCTTAGAACGAAATAACTAAATAAGCACGCTGGCAGACCATTCGGTAGACCGTTCGAAATATCGTTCGGAAGATACGAGGCGAAGAATGTGTCAGAAGTGTGAAGTTACAGTGGTAAAAAATGAAATAGGATTTGTGTTGTGAATAATAAATAATGAAACAAGAATACAAAGAACAAGGAGATAGAGAGAATGGAGAATTCAGTTTTATTCATCTCATAAAGAGGTATATTTATAATACAAGATAGAACATTATAGAAAATAAATAATCTCCTAATATAACTCAAATACATCTAGTCAATATCCTATAAGATATGGATATCCATATTATAATTATCCATAATACTCCCCCTTGGATGTCCATGCCTCGTTAAAAACTTACTAGACAAAACCCAGTGGGACAAAAATCTAGTGAAGGAAAAAGAGTACATAATTCCTTTATACGCTTGGGGATGTTGCCTCATTAAAAACCTTGCCAGAAAACCCTGTGGGGACAAAACCGTAGTCAAGGGAAAAAGAGTGCAACACGTATCTTCGCTCCCCCTGATGATCACATCACTTAAATTTCTTAGTTGGTGCAATCCAATATCATAAACCAACTTATTTTATATCAACGTAGTAAGCATCTTGATAGAATATATGTTTGATTCTCATATAAAGTAAATGATACATTATATCATTTATGACCACTAGTGAGAACAATCACTGTTTTAAAAACATAACAAATATTAAATATTGAAGCCATTAATAGTTATCAAGTGATATTAAAAGTTCTACAAAAACTCTCGATGAGTCGATGCAATTCAATCATTCAAAAACACAAAACACAAAGAAGTAAATGTGATCATTAATGAAAACTAAATAGAGTAATAAAAAGCATTCAATACCTTAGATTAAATCAAAAATGCGTTTGTGAATTAATCGGATGGTTATGAGAGAATTGAAATGACCTTTTTTATGTTAAAACTGAATAGCGTTTTTGTGTATACACTTGGGAGGGCCCGAATGATTATTTTCCTAAAAAAACAGATTTTGGGCTATGTAATATATGGGCTCAATGGGCTGCTTAGGGGGGCCTAGCACCTGCTAGATACCCTATCCCCTCTGCCCCTGACTATGACACATAAAAATCAATATTGTGATCATCATCTTTATAAGTAAATGGGTCTTTCTTCATTAATTGGCCTCATAAACATAAGCGTCATTTATCCATATAAAGATATATAGCATCTTTCTTTAGCTTTCATGATACACAATGGATTTCATCTTTAAGATATTTAATTCATAAAACAAGACAAAACTTTGAATTTCATTTCAAGATATTCGCAGTCTTGAAAATCTCTTCATGAGTTCCATTAACATTTACCTCATCAAACCAAATGTAACTTATACCATATTCAAATACAAATCTCTTTAAAACTAACAAGGGTAAACTTTATTATTTAAATGGATCATTTTAAACCAATATACTCTAAGGCTACTGTAATATATGTATCCATATTAAGATAGATGCCAATATTGCCTTTCACTTGTATAGTGATTTATTCAACTTGATCAAGCGTTAATCTTGAAAACTTTCTTATATGCCTTCAACATTTTAAATCACGAGACACGCTTCATGCATTTTACATCCACTTATGGAATCTCAACTTCAAATGAGCTCTATTAATTTATCTTTTAGACGCACATCAATTACTTATCACATTGCCAGACTTATACAATATTAAAATACATTATTGGATCCACCACATGTCATAATTTAATTTCTCTATCTTATAACGACATATACATATCCAATAAGTTTTACACATTCATATGTATGGACTTCAAGCCCCAGTAACCATGTCTCTTCACAAGAGACTTTACTCTTTCATTTATTCTTTGTGTCTTTACATCTTTTGGCCACTCATTTATACATCTATACTTTCTGCATGTATGCTTCCATGATCCTCACCATGATTATATGTTAGGAATACGTTTTTTTCTTATAGAAGATTCGGTCACCCCACGTATGTTAAAGCATTGTTTAGCTCGTAGTATTTATAATATTAATTAGTACGTAGATTAGTATTAGTTAGTATTCGTGGAGTCGGGTCGGGTCTTTACCCACTGTCAGCCCGATCCACAGCCCAGCAGTGGCAAAATACCTTGTACATATAAAAGGCCCTCTCCATCCTTGGAGAGGGTGGAACCTCTCATAATCTTATTTTCTTTTTTTTGGTTTTCTCTCTAGGTTCCATCTCTTTCTCTCACTACTTTCTCTCTCTAGTTTTCTTCTTCTTTCTTTCTTCTTTATTCGATCCATACCAAGTATACCACATGTGTTTGATATTATGTGATATCCTACAATTGGTATCAAGAGCCTAGGTTTCATCTTAGGGCCTTGGATTCACGGATTTGTGGTTGGTTTTGTTGTTGTACTTGGTTAGAATAGGTTTCTATATAAAACACCTTAGTTTGATCTTTGTGATGTTAAAGGATGTGTTTTGATTGTATTTTTATGCTTAGGAGGGTTGTAGTTACATAGGTTTTGAGTTAGAATAGTCATATCAGTCGTTGGTGTGATTTGGTGAATGATTTAGTACAACTTGCTTCGTGGCGATTAAGTCTTCTGTGGTGTTTTTCTTGGTGGCGATTAAGTACATGTGGCCGGCCATTATATCGTGGCGATTAAGTACTATTGGACAGCGACTAGTTTGGACTGTAGTGTCATTTTGGCGAGTACCTTTTCTGGCGATTAACTTTTGTGGAGATTATCTTTTGTGGCGATTACCTTGTGTGGAGATTATCTTTTGTGGCGATTACCTAGCGTGGTGATTACTTTTGTGACGATTAACTTTTGTGGTGATTANACTATTGGACAGCGACTAGTTTGGACTGTAGTGTCATTTTGGCGAGTACCTTTTCTGGCGATTAACTTTTGTGGAGATTATCTTTTGTGGCGATTACCTTGTGTGGAGATTATCTTTTGTGGCGATTACCTAGCGTGGTGATTACTTTTGTGACGATTAACTTTTGTGGTGATTACCTATTGTGGCGATTATCTTGTGTGGCGATTACTTGTATGGCGATTATCTTGTGTGGTGATTACCTCTGTGGCGATTATCTTTTGTTGGCGATTACTTTTTGTGTGGCTATTATGTTTGGATAGTGATTAAGTTCTCAATCCTAGCTTACATTGCATACTTCATCTTTCGGTTTCCTCTGTTGACTTTAGTAAAATCCCGGGAAAGAATCTATTTCTCGGTTTAAGTCACGAGTTGTAAAATCCCGTTTAAGATCACATCATGACTACTGTTACCTCAATTAATGACATCCAAGCTGCTAGGTCCGATACTCGACCTCCTATGCTCGACAGAACTGACTATGAGTCATGGTCACAAAGAATTCGTCTGTATTGTCAAGGCAAAGAAAATGGGGAGAACATTCTGAGATCAATTGATGAAGGGCCGTTTCAAATGGGTACTACCAGATATGTTATCTCCACTAGTGATGATGGGACAGTCACCTTTAGAATTGACAGACCTCGTACTTACAATGATCTGAATGAACTAGAAAAGAAACGACATGATGCCCACATTCGAGCTTCAAACATTGTGATACACGGGCTACCAAAGGACATCTACAAATTGATTAACTTCAATACTGAGGCCAAAGCCGTTTGGGACAATGTCAAAATGTTGCTAGCTGGATCAGAACTTACAAAGGAAGATCGTGAGTCTCAATTGTATGATGAATTCGAGCACTTCAAGATGAATCCCGGTGAAAGCATCAATGACTACTATGTCCGATTCCACAAGCTTGTGAATGACATGAGAATGATCAGAATGACAATGCCCAACATCCAGCTCAATTCAAAGTTTTTCAACAACATGTCACCAGAATGGGATCGATTTGTCACAGCTGTGAAGTTAAACAAAGGACTCAGGAACACCAACTATGAACAACTCTATGCTTATCTACAACAACATGAGAGACATGCCAAGTATGATCGTCAGCTGAGAGAGAAATTTCATCCTTCAAACGATCCTCTTGCTCTAATCTCCAGTGTTCGGGGACTAAACCAATCTTCAGTTGAATCAATCAATCACCCAACTACTGCTCAAGCATCACAGAACCAGTCTTCCCTTGGTCAAACTTCTATGCAATCAACAAGTGTCAAGACTAATCAACAAGACTCTGGGAACTCTTACATCGACAAAAGAATTGATAATCTATCCAACCAAGTCTCACTGTTGGTTCAACACTTCAGAAGCACTCTTCCTCAAACCAACAATCAACTCAGAACCTCATCTAATCCACGTAATCTTGCTGTTGTGGAAGATGGGCGTGTTGTGGTTCAAGGAAGACAAAATTTCTAGGGAAATGTTCAGAATAGGATGGGTAATGCCAATCAAGTACAAGGAAGACAAATAAAGTGCTACAATTGTGGTGGGATAGGTCATATTGCAAGGAACTGTACTCAACCAAAACGTCCTCAGAACTCGGACTACTTCAAAGATAAGATGCTGCTGATGCAGGCTCAAGAGAATGGGGTTTTATTGGATGAGGAACAACTGCTATTTCTTGCGGGTGATGAAGGGAATTCCTTTGATGCTGATGTGGATGATCAACCAGTCCAGGATCTTGCTCTCAACGACCCAAACATCTTCCAGGCTGAAGATTGTGATGCCTTCGACTCTGATGTTGATGATGAACCTACTGCACAGACCATCTTCATGGCCAAGCTTTCGTCTGCAGTCACATCACCACAACAATCGGGATCTTCCAAATCATCCATCATTTCTGAGGTACTCAAATTGTATGACACATATGATACATGTGCTATTCCAAAGATTCTCGATGGTACATCAAACTAGTATTGTCACGCCAGATGATGTTGATTTGAAAAACAATGATGTTTCCTCAAAACAAAAACATGTGGATAACAATAAAGAATCTGATGAACCTAGCAGAGAATCTTTCAAAACACATGTTGATAATGTGATGCACAAACAAAGGACTCATAACGAAGTAAAACACACAGACATTATTGATTCAGATTCTGCTGATATGGGTAATAGTAATGTTGTCCCATATGAGCAATATTTGAAACAAAATGCCGAGTCTGCTTTAGCAAATGATGACTCCTCTGTTGATAATGACATTAGTGAATTTGATGAATTCACGGCTGTTATACCTGATGATACCTTGACCACTAGAATTAATATTCTTAAAGATCAGGTGAATATGTATCAACAACGTGCAAAATTTGAGTTAACCGAACGTGAGCAGAAAAAGGATTGGCAAATGTGTACATATATTACCGAAAGGAATTTAAAGGAAGAAAAGTTAAGAATGGAAATAAAATCTATGCAATATCAAATCGATCAAACTGTTAAACAAAAACAGGAGATTCAAAATAGTGTTACCACACTAAAGTTAGATTTTCAAAGTAAAGAAGCTAAGCTCTTAAACGATTTTTCCAACTTAAAGGCCATAAAGAACAAGCTTGAAAACAAACTGTACACACAAGGCCATACCATTCAAACTGCTCAAATGATACAAAAGCACATTAAGCTTCGTGATGAACATAGCAATAAGGATGTAGGAGTGCCTAAAACAAATTTTCTTAGGAGCGTCAGTGCCTCTCAACCTGCCTTATATGATTTTAATGTGATGCTCACGCCCAATCATGCCCCACCTGCTGTGCGTAATATAGAAGAGATTGATGAAATTGAATCAGAAAATAGGAAAAGACTTGAAATTAAAATGAAGGATCCCAAGAGCATTGAAAAATGTGTCAATATCAAGCCCCATAACTACTATGAACAGAATCGATTGACCGTTTTCGTGCCCCAAACTAGGTTAACCCCAGAACAGATTTTTTGGTCTTTAGCCGTTGAAAAACTAAAATCTGAACGACTTAAGGCTACCACTCCCCTTAAGTTTGCTACCCCAACGGTGTATCCTCCCAATACACCAATGAACCTAGTTCAGATAGCTCTTCCCACTAAATGTAAAACTCTTATTAGCATGTACGTTCTGTATCAAATGTTTGCTGATTGTGACAAAACATGTAAAAAGAGAATCACTCCAACGGGAATTACTGAGGGGGAAAGGGGTTTGAAGTTACAAAAGAATGTTATCTTACAGAAGTCATTCCGTTTTTTAAACAAATCAAAGAACATTTTGNATCCTCCCAATACACCAATGAACCTAGTTCAGATAGCTCTTCCCACTAAATGTAAAACTCTTATTAGCATGTACGTTCTGTATCAAATGTTTGCTGATTGTGACAAAACATGTAAAAAGAGAATCACTCCAACGGGAATTACTGAGGGGGAAAGGGGTTTGAAGTTACAAAAGAATGTTATCTTACAGAAGTCATTCCGTTTTTTAAACAAATCAAAGAACATTTTGAATGCATGGAAACGTCTCTTAAATCAGAGATTAATGAAATGAAAGATGTGTTTAAAAATCTGGAACTTGAAGGAAAACAAACTATAATAGATCTTCAACATTGTGAAATTGCAAGGAAGAATGCTCTCATCATGAATGATAACTTAATTGCTATGTGCATTGCTCAAGATGCGTTTTATACAGTTACTGATTCATCTTTAATTGCTTCCCAATTTCATGAATTGTCTGTTACGTTAAATGTCTTCCAAAATCGTGTTGTTGAGCTTGAGGGGGAGAATTTAAAATTGCGTGAAAAAATTCAAAATGATGATCATGATAACATGGTCAAACATTTTTCAAAACTAGAGGTTGATAATCTTAATTTGCAGTTAAGATATCAACATCTAGAAGAAAGAATTAAAAACTCAAATGCCAAGACATCTTCGGATGCTCCTGAATTTGATGCATATTTTGAATTAGCCAAACGGGATGAAAAAATTCAAGCTCACACTAACACGATTCGGAAACTGAAGGTTCAGATTGCCCAATTAAAGTCGAATAAATGTGATGTGATTGATTCCCAGAAACCTCCGTGTTTTGATTCTCAAAATCTTCAACTTCAAAACGTCATTAACCGCCTTAAATATGAAAATGATTGGTTTCAAGCCGAAAACTCAAAGATCAAACAACATTACAAAGAGTTACATGAGTCAATTAAGATCACACGTGATAAAACAAATGAGAAAATAACTTCTTTGTTAAATGAAATTGAGAATCTAAAGACTCAGGTGAAAGGGAAAATGCCCATCACTGCATGTGATAGCAGTCTCACCAAGATCGTTAAAACGAAAAGAATTTATGGTGATGCCATACACTTTCCTCTTCCGCTTAGGAATAATGTGTTTTTCCATATTGAGTACCTTAGGTATCTTAAGGATTGCCAAGATATCTTTTGTGAGACCATTGAAGAGGTTAGAATGGTGAGACCTGAGGACAGTGCCATCCGTGATGTTTATTATCTCACCAACAGATCATGTGAACTCTTAGATTATGCCATTGGTACATGTCCCAAAGCTGCTTGCACGCGTGATAAGGTTGATGAATCCTCCTCTAGGGTTAAGAACAAGCATGTTACTTTTAATATGCCCTTGACATCATCAGAACGTAACACTTCATATACCAGAAATCAAACAGCCGTATCTCATTCTAATGTTCCCATCATTAATTCTACAGGAGTAAAAGTTGTCACTAATGCCAGCGGGTCAAAGCCTAGTTGCCATACAAGGAATGATAGGACTTCGCCAGCTAAGAGTGCTCAAGGAAAGGAAATAGAAGACCACATTAGGAACAATAAGACTGATCTGAATATTATGAATCGTGTTGATTCTAGTATTAGCTCTAGGCGTACTGTAATTATTTCGAATTCTAAAACCACTTGTGAGATCTGTAATGACTATTTAATTTCTGGTAATCATGATGTGTGTGTTAAGACATGTTTGAATGCGTCTAAATTACCCCCTGTTAGTCATACTATGCATCATAAACGTGAAAATCATGTTTGGAAAGCAACAGGAAGGAAGTTTTCTACTATTGGCTATCACTGGAGACCCACTGGAAGAAAGTTTTCAATAGGAAGCAAATGCCCTTTGAACAAACTGCATAATCCTAGGTTTTCCAATATTAAGGTTTGGAAGAAAACTAGCAGATCATTTCCCATAGGAATACAATGCGATGACCATAAGTCTAGTGCCGCCTCATGTCATGACTTGACTAAGGATACCATCGAACCTTCCTCTTCTGTTGCAATAAACAATGTTTGTGCTAACCAATCGGATCCCAATTATGGTTGGGGATCCACGTTATCAATTATCCATATTTGTCTGGTTTCAAATGCAGGTCGTACAAATCGTCCTGTGGTATTTGGACTCAGGCTGCTCAAAACATACGACTGTGGATCGCTCGCGGCTCAGAAATTTCGTGAAAAAGTTTATCGAGAATGTTAGATTCGGGAATGATCATTTTGGTGCGATAATGGGTTATGGAGATTATGTGGCTGGTGACAGCGTGATTTCTAGAGTATATTATGTAGAAGGGCTCGGGCACAATTTGTTCTCCGTTGGTCAATTTTGTGATTCAGATCTTGAAGTAGCCTTCAGAAAACACACTTGTTATGTTAGAAGATTGGATGGTGTGGATCTCCTGAAGGGCAGACGTGGGTGAAACCTCTACACTATATCCATTTAAGATATGATGCGGTCATCACCAATTTGTCTACTATCTAAGGCTTCCAAGAACAAGTCATGGTTGTGGCATCGTCGTTTGAACCATTTGAACTTCGGTACCATCAATGAACTCACTCGTAAAGATCTGGTTCAAGGCATGCCCAGGCTGAAGTATGAAAAAGATCATCTCTGTTCCGCTTGTCAACTTGGTAAAAGCAAGAAGCAATCTCACAAACCCAAAACTATCAACACCATTATGGAAGTTCTTCATACCCTTCACATGGATCTGTTTGGTCCAATGCAAAACATTTTTGGAAAGAGATATGTGTTAGTGATCGTTGATGACTACTCTCGGTTTACACGGGTTAAGTTCCTCAGATCCAAGGACGAGACACCTGAAATCATCATCAAACTAATCAAGCAGCTGCAAGTTGGACTCAATAAAATTGTCAGATTCGTCCACACAGATAACGAAACTGAGTTTGTCAATCAACAATTTACTCAGTTTTATGAAGATCTTGGAATTAGTCATCAAAGGAGTATACCTCGAACACCTCAACAGAACGGAGTCGTTGAAAGACGAAACCGTACCCTTGTAGAGGCCACACGAACTATGCTGATTTTCTCCAAAGCTCCTATGTTCCTCTGGGGAGAGACAATTGCAACTGCTTGTTACACTCAGAACCGATCACTGGTCCATCCTCTTCACAGCAAAACCCCTTATGACCTGGTGCACGAGAGAAAACCCGATCTCTCCTTTCTTCGAGTTTTTGGTGCATTATGTTATCCAACCAACACTAGTTAAGACTTGGGAAAGCTCAAGGCAAAAGCTGATATTGGAATTTGTTGGCTACGCACCGAACAAGAAGGGTTATAGAATCTACAACAAAAGAACCCGACAAATCATGGAAACTATCCATGTCACGTTTGATGAGCTGTCCGAGCAAACAGCTCCTGAATACTCCAGTTCAGGACCCGCATCTAACCTTTTGACTCCATGACCAATTAGTTCAGGACTTGTACATTCCTCCATCACTGATGCTCCTTCTGTGCCACCCTCTAGTGATGACTTGAAGAAATTATTTGATCCAATGTATGATGAGTATTTTGAGCCTCAACAGAGAGTCGAACCGGAACAACAAGTAATAGGTCCTGATGCTGCTGCTAATGATGAACCTCAGCCTACAAATGGGCCTTCCATCTCCATCTCTCTTAGTCAAAATGCCCCATCATCCAGTCATACCGCTCATACTGATCAACCTTCTTTAATTCCTCAAGGAGAGGCATCTGTTAATTCATTTGAAGTGAATCCCTTTGCTCAACCACCTGAAGAACCTTTTGTCAACATATTTGCCCCTGATCCATCCAATGTGGCAACCTCTTCAGAAGAATCCAACACTGCTACATCAATTCCCAGTCATCTACTTCATGAACATATCAGGAAATGGACAAACGATCACCCAATTGACAACATCATTGGTAATCTATCTCGGCCGGTATCTACACGCAGATAACTTGCCACAGATGCCTTGTGGTGCTTCGTCANGAAGAACCTTTTGTCAACATATTTGCCCCTGATCCATCCAATGTGGCAACCTCTTCAGAAGAATCCAACACTGCTACATCAATTCCCAGTCATCTACTTCATGAACATATCAGGAAATGGACAAACGATCACCCAATTGACAACATCATTGGTAATCTATCTCGGCCGGTATCTACACGCAGATAACTTGCCACAGATGCCTTGTGGTGCTTCGTCAGCTCCATACTGTCCAAAGTCGAACCGAAGGATTATAAAGATGCTTTGACTAAAACATCCTGGTTCACTGCAATGCAAGATGAAATCCATGAATTTGACAGACTCGACGTTTGCGAATTAGTACCCCCTCCCGACTGTGCCATGATTATCGCCCTCAAATGGATCTTCAAAGTAAAGCTTGACGAATATGGTGAAGTCCTAAAGAACAAATCTCGGCTAGTGGCCAAAGGATACAGACAAGAAGAAGGCATTGACTTTGAGGAATCACTCGCACCAGTAGCCAGAATTGAGGCCATCAGAATCTTCCTTGCTAATGCAGCTAGTCAGAACATGATTGTCTACCAAATGGATGTAAAGACTGCATTTCTTAATGGTCATTTGAAGGAGGTGGTATATGTAAGTCAACCAGAGGGGTTTGTTGATCCTGAACGCCCAAATCATGTCTATCGCTTGAAGAAGGCTCTTTAGGATCTTAAACAAGCACCCAGAGCATGGTATGATACTCTGTCCAAATTCCTTCTAGCCAACCAATTCACCAAGGGTGTGGTCGATCCTACATTGTTCACTAGAAAGTCGGGCATTCATCGACTTCACGTTCAGATATATGTAGACGACATTATCTTCGCCTCTTCAGATCCATTGGAATGTGATCGGTTTGCACAAGAGATGAGTACGGAATTCCAAATGTCCATTGATGACTCGCGGGAGCAAGGTGCAAGCTCAAACCACGGGTATCGTTGTCCCAACGAGGGTTGAATATGGATCTCGTCACTCAAGACCGTGAGCTATGTGTGATGAATAAGGTTTAAAAGAAGGCTTTGTTTTGTTTATACTACAACGACAAGTTAAAGTAAAGGAAAGCGGTAAAACGACATGAAATAAGAAAACAAGTAAAGTTGCATGAATAAAATGACTAAAGAAAGCGGTAAATGAAAGCGATAAGTAAATAAAACGGTAAATGAATTTAAAAGACAATGTGTTTGCAAAGCGACGCGAATAAGTTCGTTAAGCTTGAGGTAAAAGTTTGCAACGAGTTATTCTCCTTTCTTGAGATTAGTTGTTGATTAATCTTTTGAAAAGATATTAACTCAAGACGAGTGAATTAATCGTTCAAAGATTTCGTCTTCGAATAATTAACTCACACGTCTAAGTAATCTTTCGATTACTTATCACAAACGTTTAACACTCTCACTAAATTCACAAACTCGAATCGCTAAGCAAACACGTTTTAAAAATTACTCGAGACTCATATTAAAAACTTAAAGCGATAAATAAATGAAAAGACTTGTAAAACATTAAAACGTAAAATGCTTTTGGTTTTTAAATTTAATTAATAAAAGAAAAATAAAGTAAACGATTAAAATAAAATAAAACAAGTGAAAATAAAAATAAGCTAAGTTAAAAAGATTAAAAGAAATTTCGGCAGAGTTTCGTTTAGGAATGAACCAAACAAAACTCCACTCGATAAAACGATGGAGTAAATAAAAGTCTAACTCGACTTGAAAAAGAAATAAGAAAAGAAGAAGAGAAAACAAGACACGACTCAAAATAAACTTGGACTAAAAATAAAGTTGACACAATAAAAACTAAACTCGCTATGTAATAAAAAATCAAACTCGCTATATCATTTTGTTTTCCAAACTCGCTATGCTACTATGACTTGAAACTCGCTATACTACTCATTTCATACTCGCTAGTGATTAGTTTTGTTATACTCGCTATCTATCTTGTTGACTATCTATACTCGCTAGGCACTTGGTTGACTTTTTATACTCGCTACGCTATCTTTTTTGTTTTTTTTTTTTTTTTTTTTTTTTTTTTTTTCTTTTTTTGGCAAACATAATCGTCATTACTTTCTTTTCATACTTTCGTACAGATTTCTTTTGGTCATACTCCGCTCAGAATTGTGTGACTTTTGGTACACTCGCTATACCTGTTTATGGCTACCAAACTCGCTCATACTTGATTTTTAAGCTAATTTATCGCTATTAAAGAAAACTAAACCTCGCTAAACTAGAAAATACCAAACTCGCTGACCTAAGACCCCTCAAACATTAACGTGACACAAATGTTTATAAAAACAACGAAAGGAGTAAAGTAAACGACTTATAGAAACTCTTGAACAATAAGAACGTAGAAGACACTAAAATGAAGAGCTCCAAAAATAAAGCCAAACAGCACGGCTGTTCTCTTTGGCAAGCCTATGAACCCATAAGCTTTTTATGCGACTCAAAAACAAACCATGGCAAGGGTGGTAAATAAAATTATAAAAACTGTTAAAGGATCTAAGAAGAGACTTTGTAAGTTAAAGCAGTAAAGACTTCAAAGACAATAAGCTAAATCAAGGACATGAGAATTAAATTGTTGCATTAATAAGAGAGCATCTACCGTTCACAGACATGGAAACTAAGCTAAGCTACACCCTTACTCTACCTCTTCACGCTAATGCTAAACACTACCTACAACAACCTAACCAACC
>LBNU01022387.1:114580-130387 GCA_014162995.1 Artemisia annua
GATGTTGATTCGTGCATGTTTTTTCTTTCATGGTTGTTCTAGTTTTTAGTAGCTAGTTGTTCATTTATGGCATGTCATAAATGTTCTAGTGGTTGTTCAAGCGTTTGCTTGAGGTTAATGTGGTACTTCAGCCACATTCCATTGTACGTTAAAAGTTTTTTGGTTAATATATTTTACCAGGGTGGAGATCCCTTTACCCAAAAAAAAAAAATTATAGTCTAACTTTTTTTCTTAAGATTTCAACATACCATATTATTTACCTTAATGTAGATTTAAAATCAAATATATATAGTTCATTATATATTATCAGCTCGTGTGAACATACAAGAACACTATATATATTATAGTGTCTAAAAGCATATAACAATAAAGAAAACATACAAAGAAGAATGCCATAATACCATGAACACTAGCAGTCAATTCACGAATTAGAAGGTTTCTCATATTTTGATTATAATATAATACTAATAATATTATTCGTGGCACATAACTCTCTATGCTATACAATAAACAAATATGATGAATAGGTATAATGGATCCAAGACATACCTTAATCAATGATCTAATATATCAAGGATATCGGTAGAAGGAGTACCGAACAAAACCAAAACCTTAGAACGTGCTGCTAACGTGTTGTGAATAATAAATAATGAAACAAGAATACAAAGAACAAGGAGATAGAGAGAATGGAGAATTCAGTTTTACTCATCTCATAAAGAGGTATATTTATAATACAAGATAGAATATTCTAGAATATAAATAACTCAAATACATCTAGTCAATATCCTATAAGATATGGACATCCATATTATAATTATCCATAATAATTTGCTATTTATAGGCAAAAAATGGGAGTGCGAAATGTCGCGTCGTGTCAGAAGGCTGACATGGCATCATCTGGGCCGCACAACCGAAAACACGCATACGTGTCAATATCTTAAGGGCGCAGTAAAAAAACAGCGGTGCTCCTTAAACGGCGGACAATAATCACATTTGGCATTTTGCACATAAATCCAACCCGACAAAACAACTGTTACGTACCCTCCGGAAACATTGAAACAAAACTTTTAAGTATCACACCATTGGCATAACCAATACTATGATACTGTGGGGGACATGTTGGCATATATGTCCGGAGGACCCACGCCGAACAGACCGGACCAAAATCCGGACGACTCTACAAGCCCGGAATACTTACCCGTCCAGATTAACGGTAACTACTGAACCTAAGGAGAAATAGTACACAGGGTACACGATAGTGGAGCAAAAGTAAGCGAACAACAGGGAATTGTACAAACCCTCGATAAAGACAAAAGTAAGTTGCCTATATAAAGAAGAGAAACCTTCACTCCAGGGTAACTAATTCTTTCACTCTCTCTATACATTCACATATATTTATCTCTCTAAACCATATACTTACTCTCACGCCGGAGTCGGGTCCTGGGATAAAACCCGGGGCGAGACTAACGGACGTTTCTGTCTTACAGAACAAACGAAGACACAGATACATTCCGGAAGGCCGTAAAGAATCCGAAGGACCAGATACCGTCCGGAGGATTCGTTTTGCTTGTTCAAGGTAGACGTAAGATTTTACCTCAACATGCGGCTATGCAACTTAGATTAACAAAAACATGCTAAATTTTTTAAATTTTGGTACATTAATTATAGATTAAAGCATATTTTTGAAAATATAGGACAAATAAGTGTTCTAATTCTCCACCCCACTTAAGTTAAGCAACGTCCTCGTTGTTTGTATTAAAAGTTAAAAACAGGAAATACAAAGAATTAGAAAGGAAAACTCCCATGAGATTTGCTCGGTTTGATCCTCCATTATGCGTTTGCAAGCAAAATCTACTTTCTTGTGGATGAGAGGCGTTCAATCCTCCATGAATGATGTTTCCACAGAAAGTACAGAAAATATAAACACCGTTTTGCAACACACCTGAATTAAGAAAATCACTACTTGTGCGTAATTCATTAGTAGTTAGTAAAAATAAACTTAAAAATTAAAAATAAAAATTGTAAAAATCATCAGGTCAGTCAATACGCCGCATCCATGGAAAGGGATGCGCCGTATCGAGCCTGGAATTGGTATGAACCAGAGAATAAGATGCGTCGCATCCTTAACTAGAGATGCGCCACATTAAATAAACTGACAGAATGTTTAAAAGAAAAATAAAAATGCAGAAAAATAAAGAGATATGATCTGTATAGTAGATACGCCGCATCTATGGGATGAGATGCTCCGCATCTACTGCAGATCTGATAGACTCGACACAAAAACAGTAAAGATAGATCCAGGTTGTCTCCCGGTGAGCACTTTTCTTTATTCCAGAGTCTTCAAGTTAGACTCACGTTCAGCTCCTTATCTTGTATCAACATAAAAATCGGAAGCATCACGCTCCCTTAGCTTTAAGTGAGTGGTATCCACCGTATTATGCCCATCCTTGATTTCCACTCCGTTCCTTCTCAATATCTGTATCAACAAAGTTCTGTCTCTCTCAGGCAGTAATGATAAAATGATAGAATGGAAATTGTTATAAAGGCATAAATATGCAAGGTGCAGTGGTAATTCAACGAACACTCCTTTTGACTTTTTAATTTTCCTACGTTTATTAATAACCTCACAATCATACCATTGGTCATCAGAATCACTTAAAATATTATTCCTAAGTTCGATAGGTACATTAAGATCTATGAATTCTTTGAACTCTTCATGATTAGGCTGAGGTGATATGTTTTGGATCAAAGTCTCTCCCATTAATCTAGCTTCAAGATCGAGGTCCATTCTTTCTCTTAGTCCTAGCATATATACTCCTTTAATGATGCCCTTAACAGGATTTTCCTACTTATAGACTAGTTTGTCATTCCCTACTCTCAATGAAAATTTTCTTTTAAAGACATCTATTTTAGCATGAGCAATAGACAAGAAAGTCGTCCATGGATTAAAGGAATCTTAAAATCCTCGGGCATATCTAGTATAACAAATTCTACGGGGAATACAAACTTCTCGATCCTAACAAATGCATTTTCAACAATCCCCTCAGGTCGTTTTACCATTTTATCTGCCAATTCAATAAGTAGCTTAGTTGGTGATAATTTTCCTAAGCCTAGAGTAGCAAATGTCTTAAAGGGCATTACACTAACACTAGCTCCTAAGTCAGCTAAAGCATTATTGACATACATATTATTAATAGAACAAGGCAAAGTAAAACTTCTTGGATCTTTTTCTTTGTGAGGCAAGGCTTTGTTGTCGGTTGGAGAGCACTCTTTTTTCATTGCAGCCTTGATCTCCTCTTCAATCCCTGACTTTTCTCTGAGTAAGCTTCTTACATTGATTGAAGAGTTAAAGAAATACTGGGACTTCATAACATCACCATTCGTCATTCTCTCAGGAAAAGGTCTATTAGGCACGACTTCTTCTGTTGTGGTGATTGCTTTGACATGATCTCTTGGATTTGTTTCAGTTGAACTGGGTAAACCTCCAATTCCCCTTTCTTGAAGTACTTCGCTCATCTGACCAATTTGTTGTTCCAATGCTTTGATCGAAGCTCCTTGATTTCTTGTAGTAGCATCAGTTGAAGCGTGGATTTCTTTGATCATAGCAGTGTTCTCTTCATGTCTTTTAGCAGCATCAACCATTATTTGCTTCAAAGTATCATCTAAAGTCTGCCTCCTTTCTTGATACGAGGGATAAGTGTTATTCTTTTGATAGTAGCCTGGAATAGCTTCCCTGAATCTTCCTGAAGGTTGGAATGGTTGACCAAATCGTGTATAATATGCCTCTTCGAATGTTTCTTCTTCCTTCTTAGAAGGGCAATCTTTGGTGTAGTGGGGTCCATGGCACATTTCACAACAAACTTGGGCAGCATAAACTTTCTCATCTCTTTTCTTCATCTCCCTACTAAGTTTATCCAATTGGTCTTGGATAGCAGCAAAACCATCGAAATTAGTACAGCTCTTGGATCTAGTAGAGGTTCCATCATGCCATTTTTTGAGAATGATCAGTAACTTCTTGGATGGCTTTCCTTAGCATTTTTTGTGCTCATCTGAGGTATAGCTCCCTTAGCATCCAAGTTCTGTCTAGTAGTCACGTCCAATCCCTGATAAAACATTATTATCCCCTGCATAGCGGTTAAATAGTGTTGAGGACATTTCATCAATAAATCTTTAAAACGTTCCCAAGCCTGATAAAGAGTTTCATCCGGCTCTTGCTTGAAATTGTTGATTGCCTCCATCTTTTTAGCGGTATTAGCAGGTAGACAATATCTTTTAGGGAATTTTCTCTTCAAGTCATCCCACTTTTCAATAGAACCAACTGGTTCATTCTTTAGCCACCTATTAGCAGCACCTGTAAGAGAGATTGAGAAGACACGAAGCATGAGCTGGTCAATAGTAACTTTCTCAGTAGTAAATAAATCAACAATTTCAAGGATCTTCTCCACGTGTTCATTAGCATCTTCGTGTTCCGATCCACTGAAAGCATTGTCTCTTAATTCCTTGAGAAATTGACCCTTTAGCTTAAATTTGGCCTTAACATCAAATTTTGGCCTAGCAACTCCCGAACCATAGTTCGTTCGGGTCTTGTTCATGTACTCCTCCATTGTTGGTTCCGTCATTATTTATGTTACTTCCTATTCTTCCTGTTCAAAAAAGTAATCAAGCTCAGATGAACTTGAAAGATCAAAGCTTTTTGTGTTGAAAAGCTTTTTAAGCGAATGAAAAGCTCGTTCAGGTTCTTTGAATGGTTTAGTCAAGTCCTTAGTTGAACTTCTAGTCATGCACTTCCTGAAATCATCACAAAAGCATTAGTAGGGTATGTTCAAGAAAGTAAAATATCAAAAAATTAACAACGAAAACGGAATACAAAAAATAAAAGTTGCTGATATCTATGGACGATGCGCCGTATCCTAAGAAAAGGATGCGCCGTATCTTAATCGTTAAAAATTAATCAGACATTTATTCAGAAAATCAATACGGCGCACTTAATAAATTAAATGCGCCGTATGTTTAAATTATCAAAAATCAATTATACTTATAAAAATTAGATGCGCCGTATCAGCAGAAGCTAATGCGTTGGATCTTCGTTACATTTCAAAATACAAGATTTTTGATTCAGATTATGATGCGCCGTATCGATAGAAATTAATGCGTCGCTTCTATTTAATTAATTCGAAAACTGTTTTTAATAAAATAAGTACATGCGTCGCATCTGAGAAACAGATGCATCGTATGTCGATTCGGGTTTAAACATTTTCTGATTAAAAACAGAATACGTCGGATCTAGGGGATAGATGCGTTGTATTCGAATTATTAAATGCGTTGTATATAAAATTAAAACGCCATACGCCGCATCTGAAAAATAGATGCGCCGTATCGTTTGTATCAACAAAATACAGTGACAACAGTTATGCAGTAAAAACAAAAGAAAAATCTAAAACTAATAAAACAGAAAAATAAACACACAAAAACAGTAAATATGCAAATTATACAATGAATGCAATCTCACTAATATACTGTTAGGATCGTGTTTTATTGTTGTTAATTTTTCATGCACTTAATTAACAATTGGTATAAGGAGCCAAGGTTATATCATATTGGTTGATTTTGTGGATTTTTTTTCTTGTCAAAAACGTCATATCTTGAGCTGTTAAACCAAAGTCTTTTGACTGTTTTTACTATCTTTGGGTTTAATAGTTTTTTAAAGTGTATTAAATCTATGTTACCATGGCCTTAACTGTTTCTTATAGTTTTTTTGGTAATAACAAGATTTATTCAGATCTGGTATTGTTTCCAACTCTCCCATGATATATTCAGTCAGATTTGGTGGGTTTCATGGTCTCATACTTTTTGGTTACCATAACTTGGTCTCGAAACAGTGGTTGAAAGTTTGGTCGGAATTTAAGGTCGGAAAAGTCGCCGGAAAAATGGTCGGAATTTCTTGTAAAGAAATTTTCGAATAGCAAAACCCTAGATTTTTCGAATAGCCTTTTCGAATAGATTTTTCGAATACGTTTTTTCGAATAGTCATTTTTCGAATAGAGGATTTTTCGAATAGTCATTTTTCGAATAGGCTCAAACTTTTTTCGAAATGACTCAGTTTTTTCGAATAGGCTCATAATATTTCGAATAGCCAAAATTTCGAATAAAGGACAGAAAAATTGATGAAGAGATGCGTTGACCAAACAACTTTGACCTAAACCATTTACCGACTCGTTATAACCTTAGATCAGATCTTCATCGGTCCGACAATGACCTCAGATCTATACCATCTTCACTGGTCCATAACGAAAAATTAAAAAGAAAAGTCAAAGAACATCCACTCTATCTTCTCCCATGATGTCTTCGCGGAATCGGAAGCATTCACACTATGTTTATGATGGAAAACGGAGGCAGCGTAACCATGTATGTCCAATTGGTCGAATATGTGTGAAGTACCATAAATATCCCTTGAGAATCAAATGCTGATATCATCTCTACTCTTTGATACTCTTCTTAGCTAACTCTTTACCGACCCCATTATCATTCAGACGGCTTTTTGTAGTGACTACTGATGGAGAAAACCCAATATGACGAACTTGAGACTGAAGTAAAATAACCCGAACTTGTGACTTAAACTTGCACTAATATGTGACTAAGAGCGGTGTAGAGAGCTCGTGCACCTTCAAATCCCTAAGTACTCTATACTCTTCAACCAACCAACCAACCATCAAGTATAAGACGTACATCACCTCTTGACTATCCACAACTTCGTGTGACACTGAGCACTAGAACGTAACTCCTTAAAGTGATAGTTATTTTGTGGTAATAGGAAGGAAGAATCACAAAAATAACTAGATATCCAAGTCTTCATCAGTGTAAAGGTTAAAAGCTCGAACAAGGATCTCGAAGAATCTTCATCCAACCAACCCTGATATCTTCAGATACTAAGTACACGCATTCGTGATATCCCACTTCAACCTCAAATAAATATTAATAAATTAACGCCGTAGTCACATCTTGCGGTTAAATACCCAAATCTAGCCTTATAACGGTTTAAGTGAACTTTGATAATGGTTTTCCCGATCTTGTCAAAAAACGTATCCCCTTGAAAAAATTGTATAACCAACATACCACTCTTACAATCAATGATTATACCAAAAATGCATACCATGTATTAAAAAATACATTTGATAATACTACATTAAATTTTTGCTCAGTCTATGTCATTTTTGGATAAACACTTTCAAGCCCAATCATAACACAATACGATTCATACCAATCCATTTGTTATTTTGGATCGAGCACAGCCCAAAAAGAAATTGAAACATACCCTGGGCCCAAGGTAAATTCATAACCCGATCCATGGATGACCCAATCCATTCATTTGGGTATAAGAAACCCACTTAACCCTAATATAACTCCATTAGTAAACCCTAATCATAACATATCTTAAACAATCCGCCCCTCTCTCCTTGTTAACCATCCGCCTCCCACCTCACTTCTCTTCCATTTTGCAGATCCAAACACAAGAACTCAAGTCGATCTCTATCTTCATCTTTCATTAAAACACAACCGATATAAACTCATCTCTATTATATTATCCTCAATCCGATTCAAACACAAACACATCCGGACCTTTGTTTTCTGTTTCTGCATAATACCAAATCAAGAAGCGTTTTTGAGGGCGTCAAGATCCTTTGGAGGGTCATGGTAGGTTCTACTTACGTTTTGTACTTTTTGTTAGGTCACCATATTGTAAACACAAGTATTGATTTGATAGAAACAAGATGAGAAATAGAGTTTGGTTGATTAAATAAAATATGAAGAATAAAAGTGCAAGAGTTTCCTTATGTAAATGAAATAACCAACAAGAAATAGGATTACATGAGAGTCCTATTTATAGGAGAGGAGCTAGGGCAACACTTCCCTATTCCTTCCTTTCTTAAACGTGTGGGCTTAAGGCCCATTGGACGTATAATGGACTTTACACGTTTACATGATAAGTTAAATATTCTAGCAACCTATTACAAGTACTGAAATAACCGAGACTTGATTAAATGTTGATAAACATAGGTCCTACCAATCTCCCCCTAAGAATCGGTTATGAAGGAGTGATGTTCGTCACGATCATTTGAGGTTGCTTGACGTCTTTGTCTTTGGACTTTAGTTGTTAACTTTCATAGCTTTAGATGTCTTCAAAAAATGATTAGTGGAAATGATTCATCGCTCTTTTTTCTTTATCTTTGCTGATGAGATAGTGATCACATGATGTGGTAATATGCCATTCGTCACTCTCTTAAACTCCAGTGGATCTGCATATTTCCGACATGCTCATACATCTTTGACGTTTGAAACTTTCATTCGTGTGAAGCTCTCTTTTCATACATGAAGATTCTTTGTGTTGACGTAGAATACTTCTTTAGACGGTGCATTGCTTTTAGATCGTTTGTCTTAATTACTTTGTAGATTCTTTTGGCATGGAATCTATTTTTGACTTTTGTGTTGCTTCGATCTTTCATGAGAGCTTTCATAGTTGTTGAGATGTAAGTATGAGCGTGTAGAAGCTAGTGTTCAGGATGGTGGTTGTACATGCATTGAAACAGTTAGCAATAATACATCCGGTACTTACAAGTTTGGAATTAGAATTTGTCAATAGCATAGTGTGAAGACTCCTTCTAATCCTTACCAAGGCCGTTCCTAATCGGATACCCCCTAGAGGGCTTACACAGACATACATACGTACACCCACGATTAGGTGAGTCGCTGGAGATCACCCCACGACTGTAGACCGTTTGAAACCATCGAACACACTAAGCGTAATCCACAAGGAATCACCGAAGTGACCTGCTGTTAGGGCTGTTTGATGTTGATCCTGGCATGATTTCCGTTCAATCATTCGAGAAATACATAAGTAAATCCCTCATAAACGTTCAAGGCAGATTGCTAAGATCTGCGAAGGACTCGATAATTTACACTTAGTGTCCAATGATGCAAGACACTTAGTGTAGAAGTATTTTGTGTTCCTAAGAGATCTTTTATGTTATCTCGTGACTCTAGACTCGATAAGTACACATTTGGTTTCCTATGCGGAGGCATGGAGCAGAGGGCCTCCTGTTTCAATATCAACCATCTCTAATAGACGATCGATAGATTACACTGGTTCCCCGTGAGAATGAAACAAACATCTTTTGAGAGATTCCTGAGTTGCTAAAAAGGTTTAGGTGCATTGCGTCACTGGGTCCATGACGTCTTTATCTTCAATACCGGTGTCGCCTTAGCAACATCCAGTAGCATATGAATTGAACCCGGTGTCTGACCTATGGTTGATAAAATGGAGGGCATTTCTTTTCACCCTTTTCATTCATTTTCTTTTTAATTCTTCAACCCCTTCTTTCCCCCTTTCATTCTTTTCTCCTTTTGTTATATCATACCTAAGGACTTCTAATTTCTAACTATTGGTGATGTCCTTGGGTAGATCCCTCCGGTTTAGGCGGATCATAGGACGGTTTTTCCTATCCTTAGTCACCTTGTAACTCCATGACTATCCTATTGATGCCTTTAAACCAAATTATTGAAAATCTCTCAAAGTGTTTATGAGTATAAAACTTTTTGTTAACACTTTGAGGTTTTGGATTTCTTATAAGAGACTCCCCCTCCACATATGCTTATGAATGTTTTCAGAAATTTGCATATGCGGGAAGAGTTGGCACTTTTTGAATTGATCCACTCTTAATAGACATATACCCGAGGGACACGTTTACGTTGCTTAGTTAAAGGGATGCATTATCAGTTTTTAGGTGATAACTATCCCTAATAACTAACTTGAAGTTGTTAACATTCCTAAAAGGAAGTTAGACCCGTCAAAGTAAACACCTAGAAAGAGTTTCTCGAAACGGTACTTTCTACTCGGATAAATCCTTTCGAATACTAACATTTGTTGTTTTTGTCAATTCGTGGGTCAATTCTGAGTCGAGCTCGCACAAGATAAGACTTTTGACATCATATTTTAATCACTTTTCTTCTTCTGCCCCTCAAAAAAAGCATATCAAATGTTATTTTTGTAAACGTTTTGATTAAAATATGCCTTTTTGAGTCTTATGAGGAGAAATCAACAATACTTTAAGATTTAAGAACGATGTTTGAAATCAAGTACCCCCCCTCAACAAGTGATTACTTATTGAGGTGTAATACTTGTCTTTTGAGCAGAATTTTAGAAATCATGAAAAGTTTGTTAATTCTACTGAAAAGTAAGAAGCTTTCGCTCCTTATATTAGGATTGTGGCACTGATGCGTACCACAGGGTCCTTTAAGTACAAAGTGCGGGTTGTATACTGTTATGTGTGCACAAGCCTTAGTAATTACAAATCAATTCAAATAAATGAAAATATTGAAATGTTGGTACCGGAAGAATGTAAGCTGAAGTTCATCATTCGACTATGCATCGAAGTCTGTGAACTGTGGATCTGGACATCTAAATGTCAAGACCGGAAATGAAGGACGAACACCAATGTAGCTTTCTAACCTTCTGATCTGTTGACGACGGTACAGCCTCTCTTCAATGGTGTGGACAAAGTTGCGTATCATTTTGCGTCCATTAGCTTTCCACCTTGTTACTCGACCTTCTTGCAACCTCTTCTTCTCATCATCTAACCTTTCTGCCAACCCATCACGAACTCTTTGAAGTGTCTCGTCACAAAACTTCGGAATTTCATCGAACCGCATAAGACGAAGTTGATTCTTCTTGTTGAGGTAGATGATTCCAAACGATGGTTGTTGCACGAGAGTATACCGTGATAACTCTAGAATTCCTGGAAATATGAGCTGTGGTTTGGTGAGGTTGATGGTGTTCTGATAACTTTCCACGCCCAGTTGAAGATCTTCCACCCTTTCTTGAAATATAACCCGTCTGATGTAGAGTAGTAGAGACGCGATGAAGTTGTATTGAGTTTCCCTTGGGAAGTTAAGCATTTTTCCTTGAACCTTCTCAAAATACATGTCTTCAATGTCATTCAGGTTCAAATCTGGGAAGTCTGCTTCACAAAACTTGTACTTCTTCTCGTCCAGTCTCTTGACGATGATTTCCTTCATGAAAGTGTAAGCTGAATCTTCTATCTTCCATGATCTTCATTATGGAAACGATGCGAATCGGTTGCTTCACATTTTCACTGGACTTGAGATGTAGTCTGTGGGTATAGCCAAGCTTTCGTTTTTCCAGCCTGTGTTGAATACCGAGAAGAGCTTCTCTGTTGTATGTGACAACTGATTTGCAGTAAATTGGTGCGGACTCTTTAATGTCAGGTAATTCGTATCGGGCTGCTGGAATTGAAAGCGTCAGTGAAGATGCATATCGTTCCTTTGAAGTTTCGTGAGCGTGTTGGAGATATCGGAAGTCGTTGTTGAAGAAGTGTCTGTAAGGGATCTTGGGTCTATCTGGAAAGCCTAGTAGAGGCAACGGCTTTGTCCAATCTGTGAAGTAAGGTGTCTTCTTTTCTGTGTCGACATTTGATTCAGGGTTGAGCCAGTCGAATGAGCCGGATAATGCGCAGGCTATGTTCTCCATATGGTAATCAAGTTCGACTTTATTTCCTGACCTTTTCTTTAGAAAGTCCGTAGCTTCACGGTTGATCCTTCTCAGTTCTGCTTTTGACAACCGTTCAACTTGAAGACCCGACATAATACTCTGAGTCATCTGCAAAGTATTTCCAGGCATTGGTTCTTCAGTCTCAAGTGATGGTTGTGCTTTGATCATTTCGGTCAACCAATCAGAATTAGGAGCTTCGTCCACATCTAGCCATGAGAAGTGAGTGGTCTTTTGCTTCTTTTTCTTTGACTTTGACGACTGCTTCTTCTCTTTAGTCTTTGTTGTAGATGATGGACCAGCTTGAAATTCAGGAATTTCTGATTCGGGAATTGCTGATTCTGGTTCTTCCTGAGTATCAGCTGGTTGAAACATAACTTGTTCTTCTGATTGTGTCGGACCGGAGCCGGATGCTGGAGCTTGTTGTTTGGAAGGAGGAGCCTTGGAAGTCTTGTGCGGCTGTTGTGAAGAAGATGGTCCTTTTGATTTCTTTGACTTCTTGCTTTTAGGATCAGAATCAGGATCATCATCTTTCCTTGGTCGTTTGTGCTTGCCGGCTGCTTCCTTGCATGATTCTTTCGAGGCAATGGTTTGAAGTGCCTCGAACATTGTTGACTCTTCAGGAGTTTTGTCCTCCTTATTCCTTAGCTTTGCAGCTAACAGGGCTTGAAGTTGTTCAGTTGAGAGTTCATCTGGAGATGGAGGAGCCCTGTCGGTGCGAAGGTAGAAAGGAGTAGACTAAACCATAAGCTCGATGTTGTGCTTGATCCTGGAGTTCAGCTTTGTACGAATCGGCTCTATAAGTTCAGACACAGCTGGTATAGCAATTGCAGCAAGATTATCATGAAGATATTCGGTGGTGTATTCCTTGATCATCCCACCCATGTCGGTATACATAAGCTTGTCGACAAGTGCATTTGCTTCCTGAAGATCTTTGACTTGTGAAGTCAAAGTTTTGACCTGTTTGGAGAGCAGTTGGACTTGGTCATTAAGGTCTCCAGCTTGATGTTGTGTCTCTTCCTTTTCTTCCTTGCCAAATCAAAAGCTTTCTTGATCCGTTTTGATGCTGTCAAAGATGCTTTGCCTCCCTTCTGTTTCTTGATTGATTTGCGTTTGGATGTTTTCTTTGTTGGTGGTGGTTAAGAGTGATGTGATGATGATGATGAAGATGATTCATGCTCTGGTTCTGATGGAGGAGGTGAGGGATCCCTTGGAGGTGTGCCTGATGGAATCGGGGGATTCTGTGAAGATGAGTGCGGAGGAGTGTTGATGAGTTGATCAGTGTCAAATAATTCTTCATCTTGATCGAGTCCACGAAGCAATCTATCCGTCTCCTCTTTAGCTTTCCTCTTGATTTCCTCATCTCTCTGAACTTGAGCAACGAATTCAGATGTGATGTACTCAGTCTGCTCTTGCTCAGCATCTTCCTCTGTAGCTTCTTCCATGATGATGTTCCCTTCAGGGTCACGTCGTTCAGTTTCGGTCTGAGGAACTATAGTGCTACTAGAGCCAGCCTCATGTCCTTGAAGATTAATCGGTGTTTGATGAGGTTGTGGATGTTGGAGACTTAGTAGTGCTGCTGCCCTGAATTCTTTCTCTTCCTGCTTCTTTTCAGCCCTGGTGTCGACAACGATACTCTTGAGTTTTCGTTTGTCAACCAGTGGCACTGCAGATGGTTCATCTTCTGCTTCTTCATCACGAATAGCACAACTCGGTTCATTAATGGTAATACCTGTACCTCTTCTTTGTTCTTGCTTGGCAGTTTCCTTGCTTATTTGTTTTGTCAGTTCAAGCCCTGGAAATTCCTCTTCTTCATCTTCTTTGTCATCCTGAGCCTTTGACTTCTTTCATAATCTTCTTCGTCATCTGATTCAGAGCCAAACTCAGAGTCGGTTTCCGTTTCAGATGATGAAGCTGACGGTTCACCTTGTGGAATCTGCTTTGGAGCAGTTTTCCTTCTTGGTCTAGTGGGTGGCTTTTGGGCAGACTTAGATTTTTGGGAAGTTGTGGTGCTGCTAGTGCTTCCAGACTTGCCACCCCTCCTGCTTCGGGTTTGAACAATTGAAGCTGGTTCTTCTTCTTTCTCAGTGTAACCAACTCTCCCAGCTTTGAATGCTTTGTCATAAATCTTGTAATTCTGAGTCTTTCTGATTTCATCATCCAAGAAATGATCTGGGATTCTCATTCCTTTTGTCCTTGGAACGAATCTGATGGATTTGACGAAGGAAATCCTGGGATCTTTGTTGAATATGTCCTTTGGCTCAGTCCTCTTGATATAGTAAGGGGTTTTCTCACAGAAGTATTCGATGAGCAATTTTGTGAATCTAATGAACGGAATCACGGTCCTGTCATGGTCAGTCTGAATGTGATGGATCATGTCACTCATTATGGGTGCAGCAAAGTCAATAGGTTTCATGGTCATCATTCCCCAGAATACTTGCATGTGCACTAATCTTGGATGCTCATGACTACCCCTTCTTCCAGCAATAGATCTGACAATCAACATGTAGAAAGTTCTCCATGGTTGAGGCAGATATTTGATGTTGAACTTTGAAAGTCTTGTGAGTGATTCATTATTAGGAATGTCGTATCCTAGATCAATGAAATAGTCAAGGATTTCCAGTTCGGTCAACATCGGATGAAATTCATTGGGAGTCGGTAACATAAGAGCTGTGCGAAGAACATCAAGATCAACTGTGTATCTTTGTCGATCCAGCTCGACAGTAAATGTTGTCGTCCAAATTAGCCTTAGCAGTGTACCAGAACTGATGAATGTAGAAAGTCGGTACTGATGTAGACTTTGTAAGCATGGGTTTGTAGGGATGAGCCAGTAGTATGTCCTTGACAATCTTGCATGTGTCTTCTGGAATACTGAGTTTGTTGAAGTCAATGCGAAGGTTGTTTTGGTCAACGATGACGTTATAGTCTGCTGGGAGAAATTCACCAAGTGCAAGCAGTGTTAGAGTTTGTTCTGGGACAGATTCATTGTGTTGAGCCATTGTGTTCTGAAAGTGTCATGTCATGAAATCGAACATCCAGATTTGTTAGTCATTAGTCCGAGTCCATGTTTGATATTCAAAGATGTATATGATATATGATGCATTTTTGGTCTAGTTAATTACTATGTGATTAGTGATGGTATTATCAATTAATATGTATCTTAGTAGACTAAGTAATTAATCATTTAAAGCACAAACATCTAATGGTAATACATCACATTCACAAGATAATAGCCCTTATTACATCACACTCATACATGAGGATTCATTCAAAATACATGTTTTCGAAAAGTTATATTCATTTGAATTCTCAAAAATATGTTACACATGATCTCGAAGATATTACAAACGATGTTCTCTAAAACTATCACTAATGAAAATCTCGAAAAATTTTGTGCAAGAAAGATTTTGAAAATCTTCCTAAGAAAAGATCTTGAAAAGTTTGATTAGCAAAAGTTCTCGAAAACCCTTTAGTTGAGTTTCTCGAAAACATTGTCTATGAAGATCTCGAAATTTTTGACAAAAGATCTCGATAATTTTATGTTGAAAAGATCTCGATAACTTTAAGGATTTCGAAAATATTTCTCGAAAACTTTATTGAGAGATTTCGAAATTTTTCTAAGATTTTCTCAATAACAGGAGTTATGAAAAGATCTCGAAAAATTTTGAAAGATCTCAAAAAAGTTTATGAGAAAAGATCTCGAAACTTTTTTCTCGAAAAAAAATTATTATACAAGAATTTTTCGAATTCTTTTGTAGACCTACGTTTTCGAAGATTTGTTGAATCCTTGTTTGAGACCTGGTCATTATATCATGATAACAGCAGTTAGAACCTTAACGAGGTCATCACAAAAGATCGCGAAAACATATGAACCCTAAATTATCTAGAACATGTTTAACGAATAATCATGGTGTAAAAATAATGAAATGCAACAATTAACACATATAAGAACACGTTGTAACGGTTTAATTATACTCAAGAACACCACAATGAAAAAACCCAATTCGACATAAACCCTAATTATCTAGATCTTGCATTCGATATTATTAGAGCAATTAATTAGCACAAGCATGTTTCAATCTTACAAACAAACATATCCCACCAAAGATATTCAAGTAAACAACACTCAAACTCAAAAACCCAATTCGTACTTAAACCCTAGATTTCGAAATCTATTCAAACATGATAACTGTTATGATTAGGTGTTAGGGATATGATTAGATATCGTTTGGTAACAAAAGCCCTAT
>LBNU01022389.1:10470-23259 GCA_014162995.1 Artemisia annua
TTGAGTAAGGTGCAACGCGAGAAGAGCATTAAGTTCATGAGCTTCCTTTAGCTCATCAACGAACTTTGCATGCTCGGAGGTAGGTGATGATGGTGAAGTTGGATTTTGATTTGGGTTTGTGGTTTGGTCATGAGTCATTTGATTAATGTTTGATGAGAATGATGGTGGTTGTTTTGAAATTGAGCATCTTCCTCAAAGGGATCAATTGGTAGAGATGAGATGGGTGAAGGTGGAATTTTATTGGTGAGTGTTATTGTGAGGTTGTCTTGGTGATGTAGAAGAGTGGTATTATTTGGGTAGTTTGAAGGCTTGGGTATTGGTTGGCTAGAGACAACATCATTTATTGATGATGATTTTTGATAAGTATCAAGCTTTCTTCTCCATACGGGCTTGACAGAGATTTTAGCAACTCTTGAAAACTTGGGTTTTTGGTTGTTGGGAGATGACATGTTTGGATGAATGAGCAATGATTTGTGACAATGAGAGACACTTATAGTGTGATGATTTTGTGTTTATGAAAGGAGAATATGTGTTGGATTTGATTAACAAAAGGTGTTTGTGAATTCAGGAAAATGAGGAATCAAAATAGGGTGAAATGGGCTGAAAAGCAGAAAGCAAACAGTAACCCTCGTCCAGCAGATGGCCGGCCCCCTTAATTGCTGGCCGGTCCCCTTAATTTTAAGGGGACCGCCCCTTTGATTTAAGGGGGCCGCCCTAGTCTAAGAATCCAGGTTGCCAGAATTGGGTTTTTGGTGAAGTTTTTCCAGAAAGGTGTTTGTTTTGGGGTTTGGTTTTGGGCAAGAACAACTCTTTAGGCAACTAGGCAAGCATTTTCATAGTGGAGTTTACATGAAAAGTATACATGCAAGCAAATAAACGTATAATCATAATTAAGCATGCATATTAAGGCAAATAAACAATTAAGCAATTAAAGAAACCTAAGGCAACTTATCTTAAGTGAAGGCACCTATTAGTGGCTAACTAGTGATGGAACAAATGTGACTATGAAGTTCTTGATTTTGTTCTAGTGTGTGCCTATATGAAACAAATGTGGAGTAAAGATTGCTTCGAATAATAATCCCACGAAACAATCTTTAGTCTCCTTGAATTAAATTTGCTTACTTCTAAGTGCTATATATAAGTATACATTAGATTATATACTTATAGATAACGAGAGTAAGACTATTATGCATGATTTTAGAAAAATGTTTTTATCATTATTCAACAATGAGTTTTCCTAATTGTGAGAATTTTTTGGAAAAGAATTGAGGTTTTTATTGAAAGTATAATTATACAAACAAAATATCTCAATTCCTGATTTTGTGCAAAACAGAATCCTAGACTCAGATTTGAGAAAAATGAAAGAAAAACAGAGAACTTTTTACTATCAGATGGCCGGCCCCCTTAAATAGAGGCCGGTCCCCTTAATTTTAAGGGGGGCGCCCTTATATATTTAAGGGGTCCGCCCATCTGACACTTAAAAGTGTCCAGAATTTTAAAAATTTCAGAGAGTTTTGATCCTTCAAGAAAATTTAATCAATTTGTTCCATCATTCCTAATCCTAAACGCAAGTGGTTAAATGATTCACGCTTAAGGGGCTTAGTGAATATGTCGGCAATGTTATCTTCCGAGGCTACCTTTTCTATAGTGATGTTTCCTTTTTGTACGTTATCCCTAAGAAAGTGATGGCGTATTTCTATGTGTTTAGTCCTAGAGTGTTGAACGGGATTCTTACTTAAGTCTATAGCTCCTTTATTATCGCACATAATGGGGATATTTTCTAACCTAATGCCATAGTCTACGAGAGCTTGTTTCATCCATAGTGCTTGTTGACATGCCTTTCCAGCGCTTACGTATTCGGCTTCGGTGGTAGAAATAGCAAGAGCGGTTTGCTTCTTCGAAAACCAAGATGTTAAACAACATCCCATAAACGTGCAAATACCGCTAGTGCTCTTTCTATCTACGTAGTCTCCCGCATGATCCGAATCCGCATAGACAATGGTTTCTATGCCGGATCCCTTAGGATACCATAATCCTAAGTGTATAGTGCCTTTAATGTATCGGAAGATACGCTTAACCGCTTCTAGGTGAGAGGTTTTGGGATCCTCTTGAAAGCGAGCGCAAAGGCAAACACTATACATGATATCGGGTCTACTTGCCGTTAAGTATAGTAGACTTCCTATCATTCCTCTATACTTAGTATTATCTACGGACTCACCCTCTTCATCTCTTGTGAGTTTAATTTCCGTAGACATAGGTGTCTTAAGTGGTTTAGAGTCTTCTAGGCCAAATTTCTTAAGCATTTCCTTAATGTACTTAGATTGGTTAAAGAATATTCCGTCTTCTAGTTGTTTTATTTGTAATCCTAAGAAGAAGTTTAGTTCTCCCATCATACTCATCTCAAACTCATCATGCATGATTTTGGCAAATTCATCACACATTTCTTGACAAGTTGAGCCAAATATAATGTCATCGACATATATTTGAACAATGATAATATGAGGGTCACTTCTTTTAGTGAAGAGAGTGTTATCTACCATTCCCATGGAATAATTATGTTTAACCAAGAATGCCTTTAGTCTATCATACCAAGCCTTTGGAGCTTGCTTAAGACCATATAAAGCTTTCTTTAGTTTATAAACATAATCAGGTTTTGCGAAGTCAATGAATCCTGGAGGTTGTGCCACATATACCTCCTCATTGATAAAACCGTTAAGGAATGCACTCTTCACATCCATTTGGTATAACCTAAAGTCTAGGGCGCAGGCATAAGCTAAAAGGATTCTAATGGATTCTAATCTAGCTACGGGGGCATAAGTTTCGTCATAATCAATTCCTTCTTGTTGATTATAACCTTGGGCGACTAACCTAGCTTTGTTCCTAGTTACTATTCCATTCTCATCTAATTTATTCCTAAATACCCACTTAGTTCCTATTATGGTCACGTTCCTAGGATTTGGGACTAGTTCCCAAACATCATTTGTTTTGAATTGATTTAATTCTTCTTGCATAGCCATAATCCAACTTTCATCCTTTAAGGCTTCATTTATATTCTTAGGCTCTATTGTCGACACAAAACAAAAGAAATTATTTTTGTCTTGCGCTTGTGATCTAAGTGTTCGTTGGTTTAGGTGACCTATGATGTTGTCTAATGGGTGTGACCTAGATTCCTTAATATTTATAACTTCGTTTTCTTCTAAATTTTCTTCTTCAATATCATTTCCTAAAGGTTTTGTTTTACTAACCTCAATAGCTTCTTCCTCTATAACATCATCATCTTCTAAGGGTAATGTCTTAGGTGGTGGAGGAGTTTCATCGAAGGTTACGTTTAAGGATTCTTCTACTTTCATAGTGTGTTTATTTAAGACTATATAAGCTTTACTACTTTGCGAATATCCTAGAAAGATTCCTTCATATGACTTAGGGTCGAACTTAGTAAGATAATCCTTTGTGTTAAGAATGAAACATTTACTTCCAAATACCTTAAAGTAGCCTATGTTTGGTTTTCTACCTCTTAGTAACTCATAAGGAGTTTTTCCTAGTATTCGTCTAATAGACACCCTATTAAGTATGTATGTTAAAGTATCTATGGCATGACACCAAAATTTTTTAATGGGTAGATTGCTCGTTTAACATAGTTCTACTCATTTCTTGTAAAGTCATATTTTTCCTTTCGACTACTCCATTTGATTGAGGTGTTCGTGAAGCGGAAAAGTTGTGAGATATTCCATTTAAATCACAATATTTTCCGAATTGTATTTCGTTATCAAATTCCCTACCATGGTCCGTCCTAATAGAAACTATAGAGCATCCTAGCTTATTTTGTATCATTTTACTAAAAGTATCAAATTTATCAAAGGCCTCGGTTTTATCGCTTAGAAACCTAGTCCACGTGTATCGTGAATAGTCATCTACTATAACTAACGTGTAGCGATTGCCACCGTAGCTCCGCACCGCGGATGGACCGAAGAGGTCCATATGCAGTAGTTCTAAGCATCTAGTGGTGGATACTATATTCTTAGCTTTATGACTAGCATGTGCTTGTTTTCCTATCTTACAGGCATCGCAAAAGTGTTGATTATATTTTAGGCTAGGCAAGTTTCTAACTAGTTCCTTAGACACCAATGATTGTATTTGTTGCATGTTTGCATGACCTAATTTCCTATGCCACAAAGTGGAGTTTTCGTCTAAGGTTGCTAGGCATATCCTATCTTCCAGTTTATCTCCTAGTTTCATGACATATACGTCGCCTTTCCTAATTCCTCTACCTATGACTTTATCATCCTTAATAATAATACTATTCTTATCGGTAAAGGTAACCCTACACTTATTGTCACATATTTGTCCTACACTAAGCAAGTTATATGTTAAGTTATCTACATGTTCAACATTTTCAATAGTTAGGGAGTCTTGAGAGATCGTACCTTTGCCTATGATTTTTCCACGACGATCACTACCAAAAATAACATTACCTCCATTGTATGCTTTGTATGTAGAAAATAGCTTGCGATTCCCCGTCATGTGTCTTGAGCACCCGCTATCCTTTACCCATTCATCGGGCTCCAAATTAATTCCTAGGCATACTTCATTTGACGCTTGAGCAACGAAGCATTCTTGTTCTTTATCACCAAATCTTTTCCTTCGAGTTGTTTTCCTTTTATCTTGTACTCTTTGTCGCTTTTTGATAAGTATTTTGAATTCTTTAACAACCTTTGCATATTCTTCGTCTTCACTTTCGGAACTAGAGTCGTCATCTTCACTTAGCTCCTTTTTTATTGTCATCTCTATACAATCTTCTTGTTTATTCTTGTCGTGACTCATGTTGTTTTCGGCATCATTACCATCACATAAAACATTTGAACTAGTAGCACTTGTACTTATATCAACTAAATAATTATCTACTATACTTTCTTTTGCTACTAACTCATGTGCAAGTTTTTCTTTGGCTTGACATTCTTCTTGGTGATATTTTGAAAGACTTTTCCACATATCGTTTGCCGTTTGACAAAAAAATATTCTTTCATACTCAATATTTGAAATAGCTTTGTATATAATAAATTTTGCCAAGTTATTTTGTTTTTCAAAAGTAGTATTTATTGATTTAATATCACCAATTGAAATGACATGCCAAAGATCATAATCTATTGATTTCACATAACTTTCGAATTGATTTTTCCATGTAAGAAAATTTTCCTTTTCAAGAAATGGTGGTTTAAAAACAATTTTCCCTTCTAAATATTTTTCCATTTCCATAGATCGATTTCAAGTTTTAAAATACAATATATTTTAAAAATCTTGTTTGACGTGGCTCTTGATACCAATTGTGGAAAACTAGAGGGGGGGGGGTTGAATAGTTTTACGTCTTTTTAATTTACAAAAACTTTGTTTATGAAAACACAAATCCGAACTTTATATGATACCAAAAGACTTGCACAATTATAAACTACGATATCAACAAGTATATAAATTGACAAGTATGTAAGTAAGTATGTAAAAAAGATAGAGATGGAAGAATGGCACCGTGAGACAAAGGATTTATAGTGGTTCGGCTACGAATCTCCTCTTCGTCCTACTCCACTCCCCGAGCACCTAACTCGGGAGTTTTCTTCACTATGTCAACAAGCTCCCTTATGGCGGAGAAAACCTTACACGACTTTTGCTTACACTGTCTCCTCCCAAACTAACCAGTTAACTAGGTGTGGTCAACAAGTCAAATCTGAGAGATGAGTGATAAATTTATGATCCGGTGTAAGCACAGTGTATCCCCGGGTTGTTATATCCCAGCGAGATTGAAATTGTGTTTTGGGAAAACGTTCTGGAATGAGTGATTTTGAGGAAAGTAACCAGATAATGATTTTGATTTGATTTTACACTACTGATTACTTGGAATTAAGATTATGAAACAATATTAACAACTACAGAATTACATATATAAACAAACGTAAACAAATTAAAAATCAAAAACGTTTACAGACAGAAGAAAAGGTGAGTTTTACACAAATTTAAACTACAGGGGGTGAAAATGCAACTTTTACAAACTTAAAATGAAAAGAAAATTAAATTAAAAAGAAAATTATTTTTTTGATTATTTTAATATTTAAATATTAATTATTTAATAAAACTATTTAAAAAGTTAATAAAAACTAATTAAAGTTAAACTAAAAATGATTAAGATTACAAATTTAAACTAGAAAATTGCAAAATTAATTTCTAAAAATCTAAAATGACTTAAAAGAAATATAAAAATTGAGAATATGTATTTTTGTTTTTTTGTGGATTTAATATTAATTAATTACTAATTATATTAATTAAACTAATTTAACTAATTTAAATTACTAATAATACTAAAAATGACTTAGAGAATTAGGAAATATTTTATAAAACTAATTAACTAATACAGGAACCTTAAAAAATTATAAAAAGTTTATAAAAACTACTATTACACTATTTTATTAATTATTTACTTAATTACTAATTAAAAACTATTTAAAGTAATTTAAATTAGAATAATAGAAAATGAATAGTAATAATTATAAAAATATTTTCTAAAAATAATAAATGAATTATAAAACCTAGAAAAAAATATAAAAAATTACTAGTGAATAAATTTAAACAGTAGAGGATTTTATTTTTGGTTTTTTTATTAAAACTAATTTAACTAATATTCATTATTATAAATACTAAATTAACAGATAAAAATCTAAGAAAATTATTATAAATACTAAAAGTGAACAGAAACTTATGAAAATTATAAAATGAAAATTGCTTTTCGAAAAAGCTGAACAATAAGCTAAATGGCTTAAATAGAAGTTATCACTTTATTAAAAGTGATGATTTTTTGGATTTTCTTTTTGACAGATGATTATACACTAAATTATTGGTTGAAAACACTTTTCTGAAAAACACTTTGAGTTTTTATTCGTCAAACCCTCGAATACTAAAGGTGTCTAACGAAAAACCGTATTTTTACTCTTAAACTACCACTTTTTCGATACGTTACGTGTATTCGGTGTTTAATTCGAAATTAGATGACTACACATACGTTTTATTTGGTTTAGATGACTTATTCGTGTGATTATAGCAGAAAATAAGAAATAAGCAATCCAATACACACTCAGAATCTAACAGACAAGATAAAATGGGACAACATGCAGGCTTGTGTGGGGCCCACAGGGATGATCAAGGATCCAAACCAAAAGTGGATCAAAAAAGCTGGCTGGGAGAGCTTAAAAATAAGCTAAGGTTCAGGGTGTGGGGTCCACTAATGAGCTAGGTGAGGGCTTGTGAACTTGCTCTCATACACTGATGAGTCAGTATGAAGAGTCTGGTAAGAGACTTTTGATGGTGCAAAATAAGCAGTTTGAAAAGCACTAAAGTGAAAAACAATTACTTGCACAGATAGCTGGCCAGATGGGCTTCTGAAAACAACAATAATCTCAAGCTAACACTCACTAATGAGAACTATGCAACCCAATGAAGGTGGCTTATGAACCTGTGCACAGGGGAGGTGAGTGGTTACACAGGGTACTTTGAGAATGCTTTTTAATAAGAAAATGGTTTTCAATTGGGGATTTTCTTTTTGAAAAAAGTTAACAATCTACCAACTTACATGAAACAACAAGAATTTCTCATTTCTAATCCATAATTAACCCTGTGCATGATCTGGAACATTTGTTCATTTTGACAGATACAACAAATTTGACTTTTTCAAGTTTTTATCCCAGTTGACTTTCATGAACTTGACATGATCCTAAATTACTCTAGATGTAATATTATGCTGATATAAGACTTAATTAAGCTACTCTAACAACTATTTCACTTATTTGCAAGATTGTGGAATCCAAAACTCCAACAGCTAGATAATATGAAGAATCAGAGAGAGTTTGACTTTTTTACTATATGAACACTGGATTTTATGCTTACACTGTCCTAAAGTGACCTAATATGACAGATAACTACTATTAACAACAACTCAAACACCCTTGAACACAGATAATTAGATTGATCCAAACACACCTTATGTCTCACTGTCTCGAGTTTTTCAAAGGGTTTGATAGGTTTAGCCTATGAAATCTTTTCAAAGTTATCTAATAGGTTACTTTAACTATTTTTATGCTAAATTTGATCACAAACAACCATTAATTCACTGAGATGCAATATGTGAGATTTGCACAGTTAAGATGCAAATGATGACAAGTTTGATAACTAATGAACAATTATGATCTTAACTAACATAAATCCCCTTAAATGTAATTACTAAACAACAAAACACAAGGTTAACACAAAATCAAGCAGTCTACAGTATTATGCAAGAAAATAAGGATTTGAGTCTTACAATGTGCATCCAGCTTAGAAACATGAACCAAGGACCAAAGATCACACCTATAGGTTCTCCACAGAACCTCTAACCCACTGCCATCCAATATAAACAGTGCTCCAGCTTTCTTCTCTCTTCTNAGATTAGCAGTTAAGAGAATTGAAATCAATTTGACTTTTTACCTAAAAACCTAAGTAGTTATTGACTATACTGAGCTAGATATACGTACTGAATCATGTCTCAACTAAAGGTGACCACAAAACAACAATTCCACAGTGCAACCAGATAATCCAAACACCCCCTAATGTCTCACTGTCTTGAGTTTTTCAAAGGGTTTGATAGGTTTAGCCTATGAAATCTTTTCAAAGTTATCTAATAGTTGCTTTAACTATTTTTATGCTAAAGTTGATCACAAACAACCATTAATTCACTGAGATGCAATATGTGAGATTTGCACAGTTAAGATGCAAATGATGACAAGTTTGATAACTAATGAACAATTATGATCTTAACTAACATAAATCCCCTTAAATGTAATTACTAAACAACAAAACACAAGGTTAACACAAAATCAAGCAGTCTACAGTATTATGCAAGAAAATAAGGATTTGAGTCTTACAATGTGCATCCAGCTTAGAAACATGAACCAAGGACCAAAGATCACACCTATAGGTTCTCCACAGAACCTCTAACCCACTGCCATCCAATATAAACAGTGCTCCAGCTTTCTTCTCTCTTCTCCTTTTTTTTTTTTTTTTTTTTTTTTTTTTTTTTTCAGTGAATTTTTTTGTATATTTTTTTTTATTTTCTGATTTTTACTTCTTGACTTGTTTTAAATATTTCTAATAGCTTTGATAAGCTATTCAGGGAGCTTATATGATCCTAAAGTCCAGAACAAGAACTAGAAACAACACTTAAGTAAACATAAGAATTTGAAAATTGCATAAACTGAATTCTTGAAGATTAACTGAAATTCTTCATTAAAACAGGTTTGAATTACACTGAGATCACTAGAAATACAATTTAAAAGCTTTGAATTACACTAGAAATTTGAAAATTACAATTACGATACTAAATTTAGCTAAGAATCTACACACTAGGTCTTCTGTGCTCCTCTTCCTTTTATAGATGAAATTTAGGGTTCTTCAGAGCTTCCTTATGCTTTCCCACTTCAATTTGGACCATTGGATGGCCTGTGGTTGATCCTGGCCGTTAAACAATTTTGGCGCCAAAATTGTTTATTGCAAATTGGGGCCTGAGTGACTGCAAATGGGGGTGGTGCATTAAATGCTCTTGTTTTGTTAGGTGGATAGTGGTTTGGGCGGTGGGATGTAATGGTGAAGGTGGGAGAGGTGGATGTGACAGGGGAGGCCAAGTGGGGGAGACGAAGGTGGGAAAGGAGATGTATGGTTTGACCTGGGGGATTTTATTATAAAACGGGAAATGGGTTTAAGGGGATTGGGCTGGTGAAATGGTTAGGCCCAAAGGGTGAGATGGGATGGGTTGTGTTATGTTTTTGGGTTTGGTTTTGTTTTGGGTTATAAGTTATAAAAGGGATCCGTTTGGTTTGTATTTGGAAAACAACAAGGACCAAAGTTGTAACTTTCTGAAAATTGAGGGGCTTGTTATGCCTAATTCCCAAACTTCTTCCAAGGGTGTTTCTTGCCATGTTTCAATTTTACAAGGACCATGATGATAATTTCCACATTTGATTTTCCCAGGGACTAGTTCTGCCAATTTTGAAACTTGAGGGACCAAACATGTAATTTCACCAAACTTTTCACCCAATGATTATTTTTACCAAAGTTTCATAATACAAGGACCATAATTGTAATTTTCTAAAAGATTTTAATCCCAGGGGCTATTTTTGACATTTTTGCAAAGTTCAGGGACTAAACTTGTAAACTTTTGAAACTTTTCATCAAAGGACTAATTATGACAACTTGTGATTTTCTAAGGACTTTGGTTTACTTTTCTTTCAAAATTAATGCTCAGGGACTAGATTTGACAAGTTTTGAAAGTTGAGGGACTGAAACTGCCAATTGTGCAAACTTTGTTCGTTTTTCATTTGTTTTCAAACATTTTGCATCTAAAACATATAAAACACAACTCTGGGATATTTTCAGTATTTTGATGCATATTTGGGTGTTTTTGGATGTTTTGGCAGTTCAGATGATATAAAAATGATGAGTATTTACACACTCATCATCGAGAGGAAACGTTTCATTTATTTCCTTTTTCTCGAACACATCCTGGTGAGGGTTTTCTAATCAGGATAAATGATCAGCCGCTAGGTTCTCAGCTCCTTTTTTATCACGGATGATGATATCAAATTCTTGCAGGAGGAGAACCCATCGGAGCAATCTCGGCTTTGCATCTTGTTTGGCAAAGAGATATTTCAGGGCCGAGTGATCCGTATACACTATGCATTTGGTTAGGATTAAGTAAGGCCGAAACTTTTCAAAAGCATACACCACGGCTAATAATTCTTTTTCCGTTGTGGTGTAATGATTCTGAGCCTCGTTCATAGTTTTACTTGCATAATGTATAGGCTGAAAGTGTTTTGTTTTTCGTTGCCCCAAGACCGCGCCTATAGCAAAATCACTTGCATCGCACATGAGTTCAAAAGGCAAGTCCCAATCGGGGGCAACTAAGATCGGTGCTTCTTTGAGCCTTTTCTTGAGAGTTTGAAAAGCTTCGATGCACTCGGGAGAGAAGATGAAAGGAGCATCTTTTTCAAGAAGATGTGTCATGGGCCGGGCGATTTTAGAAAAATCTTGTATGAATCGACGATAGAATCCGGCATGACCTAGAAAACTCCTGACACCTTTGACTGTGGTGGGATGAGGTAGTTTAGCAATGACATCGACTTTAGCTCTGTCGACATCAATCCCGTTTTTAGAAATCTTATGGCCGAGGACAATGCCTTCTTTGACCATAAAGTGACTCTTCTCCCAATTTAGACAAAGATTGGTGTCTTCACACCGTTTGAGCATGTTATCTAAATGGGAGAGACATGATTGGAAAGAATTCCCAATGACAGAGAAATCATCCATAAAGACCTCCATAGTTTTCCCGATCATGTCGTGAAATATGGCCATCATACTCCTTTGGAACGTGCCTGGAGCATTACATAAGCCAAAAGGCATACGTCGGTAGGCAAAAGTTCCGTAGGGGCATGTAAAGGTAGTCTTTTCTTGATCCTTCCGATCAATGGGAATCTGGAAGTACCCCGAGAAACCGTCTAGGAAACAATAGTACTCGTTTCCCGCTAATCTCTCGAGCATTTGGTCCATGAAAGGTAGAGGAAAATGGTCTTTACGGGTAGCGTCATTTAACTTGCGATAGTCAATGCATACTCTCCATCCCGTAACCAGTCGAGTTGGAATCAACTCGTTTTCTTCATTTGTGACAACAGTTACCGAGGGGACGAGATATAGAGCGATCTGCAAGCTCGAGAGTCATGCAAGTAGGAGTAAGTGCCGGAAGAGAAAGTTTCTTCCAGACTGAGTGAGGCATCAGGTTGATGCTTGCACCAAGATCGGCCAAGGCATAACATTCAACCATCCCCGGGAAAATGCAAGGAATGAGGAATTTTCTGGGATCTCCCAGCTTTTCGGGAAGCTGTTTCAACAAAACTGCAGAGCAGTTCTCGTTTAACGGAGTTTTTGCCATCTCAAAGAGTTTTTCCTTGTTGTTTAACAGATTTTTGATCGTTGATGCAAACTTGGGCATCAAAAGAAGAGCATCCGCGAAGCTTATGTCAAAATGTAATTCTTTAAAAATTTGGAAAAATTTGTCTAGTTGGTGACTAGCTTTTTCGTGGAGCTTTTGATCTTGTAAACGTGATGGATAAGGAATCGAGGGTTTGGGGTTTTGTTTTTCAACGTGATCAACTGGAGGTTCAAAAACAACTCCAGGCTTGGATTTGGGTTTCGGGACCGGGACAACTTGAGGGTGGACGTCATCGGTATCTCCGTTATTAGTAGGAAGTACCGTGTCCGTAGTGACCTCAGGTTCACGTTTCGCTACCTGTGGAGGAAGAGAAGAAGGGGTAGCAGGAGCCGTGGGTCCTTTGTATGAAACTCCACTTCGGGTGGTGATCGCCTTAACATCGCCCCTCAGGTTAACGATCGTGTTGCTCGGAAGTACTCCTGAGCCCGAGGGTAGATCATTTAAAGACTTCTTAAGTTCAGAGATCTGGCTGACCAACAACTTGTTCATTTCTTCCTGGGATTCCATGAATTGCTTTAACAACTCGTCAGATGAAGGCCCAGTTGGAATAATGGCTTGAGTTTGATTGTTAGGAACATTTTGAGCACGATTGTTTTGAAAATTTCCTTGATGTTGGTTGTTATTACCCTGAAAATTGTTTCCCTGATGAAAATTACCCTGATTATGAAAATTCCCTTGATTATTATGACCTTGATTTCTTTGAAAATTTCCTTGGTTTTGAAAGCCCTGGTTATGAC